>PVJI01011546.1:0-55578 GCA_004026765.1 Micronycteris hirsuta | reverse complement strand
AGTGGTTCCTGAAAACCCTTCTCCCCATTGTCCCCTCCCCCCTCCCCTCTGGCCACTGTCAGACTGTTCTTACTTTCAATGTCTCTGGTTATGTTTTGCTTGCTTTTTGCTTTTGTTGATTATGTTCGAATTAAAGGTGAGATCATATGGTATTTGTCCCTCACCACCTGGCCTACTTCACTTAGCATAATGCTCTCCAGTTCCATCCATGCTGTTGCAAAGGGTATAAGCTCCTTCTTCCTCTCTGCTGCATAGAATTCCATTGTGTAAATGTACCATAGTTTCTTGATCCACTCATTTGTAGATGGGCACTTAGGTTGTTTCCAGCACTTGGCCATTGTGAATTGTGCTGCTATGAACATTGGAGTGCATAGGTTCCTTTGAAATGGTGTTTCAGGGTTCTTAGGGTATAATCCCAGTAGTGGGATTGTTGGGTTGAAAGGCAGATCCATTTTTATTTTTCTGAGGAAATTCCATACTGTTTTTCACAATGGCTGCACCAGTCTGCATTCCCACCAACAGTGCAGTAGGGTTCCCCTTTCTCCACAACCCCTCCAACAGTTATCTGTTGCTTTGTTTATGATGACCTTTCTGACTGGTGTGAGGTGGTATCTCATTGTGGTTTTAATTTGCATCTCTCTGATGGCTAAGGATATTGAGCATCTTTTCATATGTCGTCTTTCGAGAAGTGTCTGTTCATGTCTTTTGCCCATTTTTTAATTGGGTTTTTTGTCTTCCTGGAGTGGAGTCGTATGAGTTCTTTATACATTTTGGAGATCAAACCCTTGTCCGAGGTATCATTGGCAAATATGTTTTCCCGAACTATTGGTTCTCTTTTTATTTTAATATTGTTTTCTTTAGCCCCACAGAAGCTCTTTATTTTGATAAGGTCCCATTTGTTTATTCTTTCCTTTATGTCCCTTGCTCTAGGGGACATATCATTGAAGATGTTGCTGCGTGGGATGTCTGATATTTTCCTACCGATGTTTTCCTGTAGGACTTTTCTGGTGTCACGACTTATATTTAAGTCTTTTATCCACTTTGAATTTATTTTTGTGTATGGTGTAAGTTGGTGATCCAGTTTCATTTTTTTTGCATGTACCTGTCCAGATTTCCCAACACTATTTGTTGAAGAGGCTATTTTTATTCCATTTTATACTTCTGTTCCCTTTGTTGAAGATTAATTGCCCGTAGAGACTTGGGGTTATTTCTGGGCTCTCTATTCTGTTCCATTGGTCTATCTGTCTGTTTTTATGCCAGTACCAAGTTGTTTTTATTACAGTGGCCTTGTAATACAGTTTGATATCAGGAATTATGATTCCTCCTGCTTTGCTCTTCTTTCTCAAAATTGCAGCTGATATTTGGGGTCATTTATGGTTCCATATAAATTTTTGAAGTGTTTGTTCTATATTTGTGAAATATGCTTTGATACTTTCATAGGGATTGCATTGAATCTATACATTGCTTTGAGTAGTATGGACATTCTGATGATGTTGATTCTTCTAATCCATGAGCATGGTATATGTTTACATTTGTGTCTTCCATGATTTCCTTTTTCAGTGTTGTGTAGTTTTCTGAGTACAGGTCTTTTACCTCCTTGGTTAGGTTTATCCCTAGGTATTTTATTTTATTTTATTTTTTGTTCCTATATCAAATGGGATTTTTCCCTGATTTCTGTTTCTGCTGTTTAACTGTTGGTATACAAAAATGCCTTTGATTTCTGGATATTGACTTTGTATTCCACTGCTTTGCCAAATTCAATTATTAGGTCGAGCAGTTTTTTGGCGGAGTCTATAGGATTTTCTAAGTACACTATCGCGTTGTCTGCAAACGAGTTTTGTTTTCACCTCATATTTGGATGCCTTTTATTTACTCTTCTTATCTGATTGCTGTGACTAAAACTTCCAGCACTATGTCGAATAGAAATGATGATAGTGGACAACCTTGTCTTGTACCCAATTTTAGTGGGAAAGATTTTAGTTTTTGAACATTGAGTATAATGTTGGCTGTAGGTTTCTCATATATGGCCTTTATTATGTTGAGGAATGCTCCCTCTATTCCCACTTTGCTAAGTGTTTTTATCATAAATGGATGCTATACCTTATCGAATGCTTTTTCTGCATCTATTGATATGATCATGTGATTTTTGTCTTTGCTTTTGTTTATGTGATGTATTACATTTATTGTTTTGAGAATATTGCACCATCTTTGCATCCCTGGGATGAATCCCACTTGGTCATGGTGTATGATCTTTTTGATGTAATGCTGGATGTGGTTCGCCAATATTTTGCTGAGGATTTTAGCATCAATTTTCATCAGCGATATTGGCAGGAAGTTTTTCTTTCTTTGTTGTGTCTTTATCTGGTTTGGGGATTAGGATGATGCTGGCTTCATAAAAAGAGTTTGGGAGTCTTCAATCATTTTGGATATTTTGGAATAGTCTATGAAGGATAGGCGTTAGTTCTTCGTTGAATGCTTTGTAGAATTCTCCTGTGAAACAATCTGGTCCAGGGCTTTTGTGTGTTGGACGTTTTTTGATTACTGCTTCAATTTCATCTGCTGTTATTGGTCGGTTCAAGCTTTCTGTTTCTTCTTTATTGAATTTTGGAAGATTATATTTTTTCTAAAAATTTGTGCCTTTCACCTAGGTTTTCATATTTTTTGGCCTACAGATCTTCATAGTTCTCTTACAATCCTTTGTATTTCTGTGGTGTCAGTTGTAATATCTCCTCTTTCATTTCTGATTGAATTTATTTGGGTCCTCCCTTTTTTTTTTCTTAATGAGCCTGCTTAAAGGCTTGTCAATTTTGTTTATCTTTTCAAAGAACCAGCTCCTGGATTCATTGATCCTTAAAATTGTGCTTTTAGTCTCTACATCATTTAATTCTTCTCTGATCTTGGTTATTTCCTTCCTCCTACTTGCTCTGGGTTGTCTTTGTTGTTGTTCCTCGAGTTCTTGTAGGCATAGGGTTGGGTTTTTTTGTTTGAAATGTTTCTATTTTTTTTTTAGGTAGGCCTGTATTGCTATGAACTTCCCTCTCAGGACTGCCTTCGCTGTGTCCCATATGTTTTGGGTTTTTGTAAGTTCATTTTCATTTGTTTCGAGGAACTTTTTGATTTCTTCCCTAATCTTATCCCTGATCCATTCGTTGTTTAATAGCCTCCTATTCAATCTCCATGATTTTGAATGTTTTGGGGTTTTTCCCTTTGTGTTGGTTTCTAATTTCAGTCCCTTGTGGTTGGAGAAAATACTTGATATGATTTCAATTTTCTTGAATTTGCTGAGGCTTGTTTTATGTCCTATCATATGGTCTATCTTTGAAAATGTTCCATGTGCATTTGAAAAGAATGTGTATTTAGCTTCTGTGGGGTGAAAGGTTCTATATATATCAATTAAGTCCATTTCTTCTAGGGCATTGTTCAATGCCACAATATCTTTGTTGATATTTTGTTTGGAGGATCTGTCCATTTTTGACAGTGGGGTGTTGAAGTCCCCTACTATAATTGTGTTGCTATCAATACCTCCCTTGAAGTCCTCCAAGATTTTCTTTATGTATTTGGGTGCTCCTGTGTTGGGTGCATATATATTTACAATGTTTATGTCTTCTGGGTGGATTCTTCCCTTGAGTATTATGAAGTGTCCTTTTGGGTCTCTCTTTATGGCCCCTTTTTTGAAGTCTATTTTGTCTGACATGACCATTGCTACCCTGGGTCTTTTGTCCTGTCCGTTTGCTTGGAAAATTTGTTTCCAACCCTTCACTTTCAATCTGTGTAGTTCTTTTGTCCTGAGGTGGGTCTCTTGTAGGCAGTATATGTGTGGGTCATGTCTTATCTGTTCCGCTATTCTATGTCTTTAAGTAGAGCATTTAATCCACTTACATTTAAAGTTATTATTGATAGGTACTTATTCATTGCCATTTTTTTTTTTGTACCTGTGTTCCTCTCTCTCTCTCTTCTCTTTTCTTTCCTTAAAGCAGTCCCTTTAGCATGTCTTGCAGAGCTGGTTTTGTGGAGGTGTATTCTTTTAGACTTCTTTTGTCTGGGAAGCTCCTTATTTGGCCATCTATCTTGATTGAGAGCCTTGCTGGGTAGAGTAGTCATGGTTGCAGTCCTCTGGTTCTCATTACTTGGAATATTTCTTGCCATTCTCTTCTGGCTTGGAGTGTTTCCATTGAGAAGTCAGCTGCTAACCTTATTGGGGCTCCCTTGCATGTTATTTCCTGTTTCTGCCTCACTGCCTTTAAGATTCTCTCTTTGTCTTTGAATTTTGCCATTTTAATGATGATGTGTCTTGAAGTGGGCCTGTTTGGATTCCTCTTGATTGGGACTCTCTGTATTTTCTGGATTTGTGTGACTTTTTTCTTTCATCAGATTAGGGAAGTTTTCCATCATTACTTTTTTAAACAGGTTTTCTATCCCTTGCTCTTCTTCTTCTCCTCTGGTATCCCTATTATATGAGTATTATTACATTTCTTGTTTTATTGCATTTCCCTAATGCCTCTTCATTCTTTCTGAGTCTCTTTTCCTGTTCTTGCTCATTTTGGGTGTTTATTTTTCTACCTTGTCCTCTAGCTCTCTGATCCGATCCTCTGCTTCATCGAGCCTGCTTTTAATTCCTTCTATTGTGTTCTTCAGTTCAGATATTGTAGTCTTCATTTCCTCTTAGGCCTTTTGGATAGTTTCTATTTCCTTTTTCATGTTGACATAGTTTGCAGTGAGTTCATTGTAGTTTCCCTGTCGTTTCTGGTACTTTTCTGTTAGCTCATTGTCTTCTTGAGCTTCTTGAGCTTCCTGAGTACCAATGCTTTGAACTCAATATCTGATAGTTGGCTTGCCTCTGTTTCATTTATCATTCTTTCTGGGGCTTCCTCCTTTCCTTTCATTTGGGGATTGTTTCTCTGTCTTCCCATTGTTTGTGAGACTCTATTGCTAGCCTCTGTTTCTTAAATTGATCTGTTCTGACCCCCTGGTTTTATGGTATGTGCTTCTATGGTAGAATGCCTACGAGATTCAGTTGTGTTCTCCTTAATCTCCTTAGCTCGGTGATTGTGGACTGTCATTTATGTTGACTCTCTGTATGTCTTTGGGTTTTGGCTGTTATTGGGTCTTTATTTGGTGGGTACTTTCCTCCAGCTAGCTATCTGAGGGTCACTTCATCCACCACACCTTGTATTCTGTTGTACGGGTGTGGACAGGTTGTGTTGAAGCTGATTCTTCTGTGTGAACAAGATTTTGAGACTTCTCTCACTTTTATTCAGTTGTTTTTGTGGGTACTTTCTCCACCAATTGTTGTATTATCCTTTTGGCCCTGGATTGATTTTAGTGTGGGTTCCATTCCTCTTTCACCTTCTTCCATTGTTTTGTGTTGGTGGTTCCTTTGTTGGTGGATTCCTCTTTCAGCAGGTGTACTGGTGTTCTCTGCTCCCATCTTGCAAGTTCTCTGCAGTAGTGAAGTTAATTTTGTGTCACTGTCTCTGTTTTTTGGGCTGACCCTTGTCTGGGTCTAACTCTGGTCTCTTCACAACTCCAGGTTTTAATATCTCACCTGTGGATAAAGAAGAGAGGGGAAGGAAAAAAAAGGAATGAAGGAAGGGATAAAGAATAATATAAAGGAAGGAAGGAAGGACAAAAAAAGGAAAGAAGGGAAGAAAAAAGAATGAATTAAAAGAACAGAATTTTTTTTCTATTTTTTATAAATTAAGACGAAAATTTAAAAAATTTAATTTAAATTTAAAAAAAGAAATAGAGGAGAAGACTAGGAATACTAAATCAAAGGAAGGAAGAAGGGATTAAAAAAAGAAAGAAGGACATATAGGAATAAGGGTGAGGAAAAAGCAAACAAAAAATTTCTGCTGGCTAGCTTTAAAAGTGTCTGGCCAGACCTGCTCCCCTGGTCTTTCTGTCTGTGTCAGGCTGGGAAGATATCAGCTTTGCTTTTCTCCCTTCCTGGGATGTACTCTTCACTGCTGTCCTGCCTCCAGCCCAGTTGCTAGGAATTCTCCACACCCCTTCTGGGCAGCCTGACCCCCACACTGAGTCAAGTTTGTGAGGACTGTTGCTCCCCTAAATGGGTTTCAATGGGGCTCTTCTGCCTTTCTCCCACGGAGCCAGTGGGCCCTGAAGGACTCCATGTGCAGAGCCGGGGTTGCCAGCACTTTGTCCCTGGGCGTCTGGGCCTTAGCTCCATGTTCTTGTATTCACTGTCCCCTTTTGTCTTTCTATTTATGCCTGTCAGTCCAAACAAGCATCTGGCCACTCACACATCCCAATCTGGCTCCCTCCCAAGAATCTTACATCAGACCTGGTAGCTGCCGGGTCGGGGACTGTAGCCCCCCTGCTTCCCCACACTGGTCCCGGGGGACTTTTTCGTTCTGAAGCACTCTCCTTACCATCTGATCGTTCAATATCCCCTGTAATCTTGGTCACAAATCTTCATATATGCTGGAATATATGTTGGGTGTTTGCTCTGTTTCTCAAAAAATCGGCTAGGTGTTTCACCAGTGGGCAGGAGGAAGTGGACTAAGGCTCGCCGCCATTTTTTTCTCTCTCATTTGGGCCATTTTTTTTCTCCGTGCGCCTGTTACTTTAAGGGGTGGAGCCTTAGGTTTTCACTAGGGCGGGGCAACCACGCCATTGTGTTGTGAGGCTGTTTGTGGGGGCGGGGCCTGAGAGAAATGGTGCTTGTTCTGCTCTCCGCACTTCCCCAGCTACCCACAAGCAAGTTGGTCCCTTCTTTGCTGGCTCCAGGGTGAGTAGACGGATCTGCACAGTTCCAAGTTCCCGTGGGTCCCTCCAACGAACTCTCCTGTAAGGCTGGGAGTTCCTCCCACTGCTGCCTCAACCCCCAAAGATGTTTTCAATTGGTAATTTGAGGCTTTATTTCCCTGCATTGGTGAGTCACACAGTCGGTTCTGCTCCCCAGCTTTTCCTCCCAGTTTATCTACATGCTAATGAGGGACCACCTGGTCCACCAGTCTCAGCCCTGGTTTTGCCGAGTGTGCCTGCCACGTTTTGGCCAGGCACAACTGCCACGGGCCTCTCTGGGCAGCTGGGGCATTGCCGGTACCGCTCCACAAACCGCGTCTCCACCCAGCTCTGCCCCACTTAGTGGTCTGGATGAACGTGTCTTCTTTAACTCCTTGGTTGTTGGACTTCCACTCAGTTCAATTTTCTGTCAGATCTGGCTGTTTTTGTTTTTTAAATTTCTGCTTTTCCTCTTTTGGTTGTGCGAAGAGGCACAGTGTGTCTACCTATGCCTCCATCTTGGCTGGAAGTCAGTCTGATTTCTCAACAGAAATTTTTCAGGCTAGAAGGGGGTAGTGTGAAACATTCAAGGTGAAGTAAAGGAAGGAGCCTTGAACCAAGGCTATTTTACCCTGCAAGATTATCATCTAAAATCAAAGTAGAAATAAGGAGCTCCCCAGACAAGACAAAGCTAAAGGAGTTTGTTAACACTAAACCAGTACTGCAACAAATTATAAAGGGCTTGCTTTAAGAAAAAGAAGAAGGTAAAAAAAAAAAAAGCACAGAGGAAAATCATCTAACAATAAAATGTTACTAAATATGTATATGTCAATAATCACCTTAAATGTAAATGACCTAAATGGTCTAACCACAAGACATATGGTAGATGAATGGATAAGAAACGACACCCATGCTGCCGCCAAGAGACACATCTCATTCAGATCAAAAGATACATGTGGACTAAAAGTAAAGGGATAGAGAAAGATATTTCATGCAAATGGAAAGGGAAAAATACTGGGGTAGCAGTACATACATAGACAAAATAGACTTTGAAACAAAGGCTATAGTAAAAGACATAGATTGATACTACACAATGATAAGGGGAACAATCAAATAAGAGGATATAATCCTAGTAAATGTTTACACACCCAACATAGGAGCACCTAAATACATGAAACAAATCTTAATGTATTTAAGGGGAAAGATCAACAGAAATACAATCATAGTTGGGGATTTTAACACCCTATTGACTTCAGTGGAGAGAGCCCAGACATAAAATCAACAAGGAGAAGCATCCTTAGATTACACACTAGATCAAATGGATTTGATTGATATCTTCAGAGCATTTCACCACAAAGCAGCAGAATAAACAGAATTGTCAAGACCACATGGAACGTTTTCTAGAATAGACCACAGATTAAGACACAAAACAAGTCTCAATAAATGTATGAAGGTTAAAAATCATACAAATTACAAGAAGAACACTGAAAAACATGCAATGACTGGGAGCTAAATAACATGTTATTAAATGATGAATGGGTCAACAAAATTAAAAAAGAAATAAAAAGATACCTTGAAACAAAAGAAAATGAGAACACACCAATACAAAATCTGTGGGACAGTGGGAAAGCAATCCTAAGAGGGAAATTCGTATCATTACAGGTCTATCTCAAAAGAAAAAGAAGAAAAAGCTCAAATAAACAATCTAACTTTACACTTTAAAGAACTTGAAAAACAATGATAAAGTCCAAAGTAATTAGAAGGAAATAATAAAGATCAGGGTGCAAATAAATGAAATAGAGTCTGAAAAAAGTGATATAAAAATCAATGAATTCGAGAGAGATTTCTTTGAAAAGATAAAGAAGATTGACAAATCTTTAACCAGACTCATCAAGAAAAAAAAAAAAAGGGGGAGAGAACCCAACTAAATAAAATTATAAATGAAAGAGGAGAAACAACAACTGACATCAAAGAAACACAAAGGATTGTTAAGGAAATATTATGAGTAACTATATGCCCCAAACTGGGCAATCTGGACAAAACTGATGAATTAATAGAAACTACACTCTTCCAAAACCAAATCAGGATGAATCAGAGAATCTGAAACTGAAGCACTAATCAAAAACTCACAATAAACAGAAACTGTGGACCTGTTGGCTTCACAGGTGCATTTTACCAAACAGTCTGAGAAGAGCTAATACTTCTCCTTCTCAAACTATATCATAGAATTCAAGAGAAAGGAATACTCCCATACTCATTTTAAAGGGCAGCATTATCCTTATTCCAAAACCAGGTAAAACACTACAAAGAAATAAAATTATAGGCCAATATCCTGATGAATTTAGACACTAAAATATTAGCAAACCAAAAACAGGAATACATCAAAAGAACACATACAGTGATCAACTGGGACTTATTCCCAGGATGCAAGATTGGTACAACATTCACAAATCAATAAATGCAATTCACCACATAAAGAAAATGAAGGATAAAAACCACACGATCATATCAATATATGCAGAAAAAGTATTTGATAAAATCCAGAACACATTCATGATAAAAATTGTCAGCAAAGGGGGATTAAAGGGAACACACCTAACCATAATAAAGGCCACAAATGTCAAACCCACTGCCAGCATCATATTTGACAGACAAAATTACAAGTGTGTCTATTAAGATTGGGAAGAAAACAGGGATGTCTGCTTTTACTTCCCTTATTCAACATAGTACTGGAAGTCCTAGCCACAGTAATCAGACAAGAACAAGAAATAAAAGACATCCATATTGGAAAGTGAGAAGAAGAATTGTCAGTATTTGCAGATGACATGATACTGTACATAGAGAACCATAAAGATTTCATCAAGAAGCTACAAGAACTGACAAAAGAATTGAGCAAAGAAGAAGAATGCAAAATTGATATCCAGAAGTTACATGCTATTTAATATGCCAAGAATGAACTAATAGAATGGAAAATTAAGAAAATGATCCCATTCACAATTGTTACAAAAAGAATAAAATACCTAGGGATAAACTAAACCAAGGATGTAAAAGACTTGCACTCAGAAAAATATGACATTACAGAAGATACAAATAAGTGGAAGCACATACTATGTTCATGTATAGGAAAAATTAACATCATTAAAATGTTCATACTACCCAAAGCAATCTATAGATTCAACACAATTCCTGTCAAGATTCTAATGATAGATTTCAAAAAACTAGAACAAATATTCCAAAAATTTATATGGAACCATAAAATGTCCCCCACAGCAATAGCATTCATTAGAAAGAAGAACAAAGTAGGAGGAATCACACTACCTAATATCAAACCATACTATAAAGCCATAGTAATCAAAACACCATGACACTGTCATAAAGACAGATACATAGATCAATGGAACAGAATAGAGAGCCCAGAAATGAATCCATAACTTTATAGTCAATAATATTTGATAGAGGAGACAAGCATATACAATTGGTTTAAGATAGTTTATTAAATAAATGGTATTGGGAAAATTAAAGGGATATGTGCAGAAAAATGAAACTGGACCACTTTTTATACCACACATAAGAATATATCAAAAATGGATAAAAGACTTAAATATTAGATACAAATCCATAAAAATCTTGGAAGAAATTATAAGAAGCGAAATCTAGGACATTGCTTGTAGCAATATTTAATGGGATATATCTCCCCAGGCAAAGGAAGCAAAAGAAAAAAAAATAAACAATTGGGAATACATCAAATTAAAAAGCATTTGCACACCAAAGAAATCATCAACAAAATAAAAAGAGAGCCCACTGAATGGGAGAACATATTTCCAATACATCCGATAAGGGATTAATATCCAAAATTTATAAAGAACTTAAAAAACTCAACAACAATAATAATCAAATAACCCAATTAAAAAATGGGCAAAGGATCTGAATAGCCACTTCTCCAAAGAGGACATACAAATGGCCAACAGACACTTGAAAAGATGCTCAACATCACTAATCATTAGAGAACTATAAATTAAAACCACAATGATACATCATCTCACACCTGTTGGAATGTCTATCCTCAATAAATCAACAAACAAGTGCTGCAAAGGCTGTGGGAAGCAGGCAACCCTTTTGCACTGTAGGTGGGAATGCAGGTTGGTGAAGCCACTGTGAAAAACAGTATAAAGATGTCATAAAAATTAAAAATGGATCTGCCTTTCAACCCAGCTATCCCACTTCTGGAAATACATCTAAAAGGACCCAAAACACTAATCTGAAAGAACATAAGCACCCCAATATTATTGCAGAGTTATTTACAATTGTCAATATATGGAAGCAGCCCAAGTATCCATCAGCAGATGAGTGGATAAGACAACCATGGGACACTTACACAATGGAATACTACTTGGCTGTAAAAAATTTTTGAAATTGCCCTTTATGACATATGGATGGACCTGGAGAACATTATACTAAGTGAGATAAGCCAGTCAGAGATATACAAAAAACCATTTGCTTTCACTCATATATGGAATCTAATAAACAAACTGCACTAACAAGGAAAATGGGGACAGACTCATAGATGGAGAACAGGATGACAGCTAGTGGTGGGGGGCTTGGGAATGGAGGGATTGAGCAAAAAGAAAAAGGACTTATGGACATGGGCAACAGTGTGGTAATTTCTGGGGGAGGATGGGTTAAGGGGACTAAATGGTAATGGAAATAAATACAATAAAGGTTAAATCAAAGAAGAAAGAAAGAAATTAACATAGCTAAAATGTTTTGATTTCTTTCACTCCATCCTAAAAAACAAATAAAATTTAAATAAGAAATAATGTAGACTGCCAGCCAAGATGGAGGCGTAGGTAGATACACTTTGCCTCTTCACACAACAACAACAAAAAAAAGGACGACAAACTTAAAACAAACAAAAAAATAGCAAGAATTGCCAGAAAATCCAACTGTATGGAAGTATGAAAACCAAGGAGTTAAAGAAGAAACATTCATCCAGACTGCCACAACACAGCAATGTGGATTACGCCACCCTGGCAAATACCTAAGGCTCCACCCCTTACAACATAACAGCTGCTCTGAGACAAAGAAATATGGCCCCCATGAAAGAACAGATCAAAACTCCAAAAATAGAACTAAATGATGAAGAGTTAGCCAATGGTTTAGATGCAGAGTTCAAAACCATGGTAATCAGGATGCTCACAGAAATGGTTGAGTATGGTCACAAAATTGAGGAAAAAGTGAAGGCTATGCAAAGTGAAATAAAGAAAAATATACAGGGAACCAACAGTGAAGGGAAGGAAACCAGGGCTCAAATCAATGGTTTGGTGCATAAGGAAGAAATAAACATTCAACCAAAACAAAATGAATAAACAAGAATTCAGAAAAATGAGGAGAGGCTTAGGAACTTCCAGAACAATTTGAAACATTCCAACTTCTGAATCATGGGGGTACCAAAGGGAGAAGAGGAAGAGCAAGAAATTGAAAACTTATTTGAAAATATAATAGAGAGCTTCCTCAATCTGGCAAAGGATATAGACCTCTAGGAAATCCAGGAAGCTCAGAGAGTCCCAAATAAGTTGGACCCAAGGAAGCACACACCAAGGCACATCATCATTAAGTTACCCAAGATTAAAGATAAAGACAGAATCTTAAAAGTGGCAAGGAGAAAGGAGAGAGGTACCTACAAAGTAGTTCCCATAAGGCTTTCAGCTGATTTCTCAAAAGAACCTTACAGGCAAGAAGAGGCTGGCAAGAAGATTTCAAGTCATGAAAGGCAAGGACCTACATCCAAGAGTACTCTATCCAGCAAAGCTTTAATTTAGAATGGAAGGACAGATAAAGTGCTTCCCAGATAAGATCAACTTAAAGGACTTCATCATCACCAAGCCTCATTATGTCAAATGTTAAAGGGGCTTATCTCAGAAAAAGAATATAAAAAATATGAACAGTAAAATGATAACAAACTCACAGCTATTAACAATGGAACCTAAAAAACAAACAAAACCAAACAAAGCAAACAACTATAACAGGAACAGAATCACAGAAATAGAGATCACATAGAGGAGGGTGAGCGGGGAGAAATGGGGAAAATGTACAGGAAATAAGAAGCATAGTTGGTAGCTACAAAATAGACAGGGGACGGTAAGAATAATATAGTAAATGGAGAACCCAAAGAAGTTTTATGTACAACTTGAGGACATGAACTAAGAGGGAGGGAATTGCTGGTGCGAGGGGTGTTCCCGCTAGGGGAATAAAGGGGAGGAAAAAATGGGACAACTCTTGTAGAATAGTCAATAGAATATACTTTTAAAAAACAAATAACATAACAAAAATATTCTAAATATTCTAGTGGAAAATAAATTTTACTATTAAATGTCTAGTATGTTGCCAAGACCCAAAAGAGATGTGAGCTGTCTGAAAGTGGTGTACAAACATCTCAAGAATAATTCCAGGGTGAAGGTGGGGTAGGGGCTTATATCACAGGGTTTTTTTTTTTTTTTTTAATTCAGAATTTAATAGAAGAGAGCAAAAATATTATTTTTCATTTTTAGCTCAGAGGAAGTGAGTTACCATGAGTAATGGTAAGGAAACTGCATAAATAAAATGAAGTTAACCTGGGCAATGAAGATCAAGTTGCAGTTACAGTTCCATGGGGAACTTGTCCAAGACACTTAGTTTCCTTCTTCAGAATACCTGAAGATATTTTTCAAGTCTTTTTAAAGTGATAAACCTTCAAGGTAAGAAATCCCACCTCAATTAATGAATTTTTTCTTCCTTTCTTTCTTTTTTCCTTCCTTCCTTCTTTACTTCCTTCTTCCAAGGCTAATTTGCTAATAGAAAATAGACAAAGTATTCTAAGAAAACATGCTGCTTCTGAATGTTGAAATTCCTCTCATATATTATTTTATTATCCCATAGCATGTTTCCAATCTTCTATGAATTGCTAGGGGTAAACGTTCTTACTATTTATTATTTTCCTTTAGCAATTATGAGATTTTTTGTCTTACTAGCTGTTCTTTTGGCTTTGCCATCTAATATGCTTCCAGAATATGAACACATTACCTCTAGTCACCAAAACCATATCTATGACAAATATCAAATAGATATAATCATTGTTTTCCTTTAAGAATTCAGAGCATTTTCTGATGTAAATATCAATCTCATGTAGTTTCAGTTTTCAAGGCACTCAAAATTTGTTGAGTTTTAGTTTCAATGAAACATACCCTCAAACAATTTTCATACAATAGCATGAAAGTAATTGTGCGTTTAAAGCTAAATTATGAAAATATTATTAATATAGAGCTAGTGAGTATAAAATGGTGTTGTGGGGATAATAATAGGATTTTAATTGTTTTCTCTAGTAATTAAAAACTTTGTTATCAAAAAAGATAAGAACACAAATTCTAGGCTTTTGTGGGATTCCCAAAGGTTGTGAATTTTAGATAGATTAAAAAGATAGCAATTTGTTCACTACCTTATGATAATTTAGAAAACACATATATAAACTTACTTTGACATTTAAAATCTATATTAGAATTTAGTGATATATTGAATCATATTAACATCATCCTTTGTTTTCACCTTTTATAATTTTATTATCAATCTTGATTTATTAAAAACAAAAGGTAATGTTTACACATTTGTCTAAAGAAAATTTATTGTTTCCATTTCATATTAGAAAGATATTCAAATTCTTTACCTCACTTTGTTAAGAATTCATTAAAGCAAAGGGGACTTTAAACTAAATAACCCATCCTCCAATACATAAATAAAGGGGAATTTTCTTCTTTTTTTCTTGTCTTCAGGGTCAGCCTTAACCAGTTTTCAGCTTCCTCCCTGCCCTGACCCCAACCTTCTGCCCCCATCTCTTAATACCTAAGATTGGCTTTGTCTGTTCTTAACATTGAAACAGCACCTTAATATTATTAGACAGATGTATTTAATAAAAACCACATTATTTCTAAATGGCATTACCTTCTCAGAGGTCTGCCAGAAATTTACACCAGCATTGATTGACCTTGCTCTCCTTAGTAGAATATAAGCTTTTAATAAAATACTCTGATGATCAATAGCAAAATGCTGTTTGTCTCACCTGAATACATAATAACAAGGATAAGTACCCTTGTGCTACTACTACAAGTACATATTCTTTCTGGGTTGTTGATTAGTACAGAATACATTCCAAATGCTCCTTACATTCAAATCCAACTAGTTATGGTTGCTTTGACCTTTGAAAATATGCTTGAAATTTTTAATGCATTTGTGGACTCACATATTGTATCTAGTTAAACATGAATACAAACTGACTTTTTCCTTTTATGTAGTCACTCTCCAACTGCTGTCAGAGAGCAGGAGCTCCAGTATATGGACTCATGTAAACAGTGGCCACTAGAAGGATGTGGTTTGTAGTCATCCAATCCGCTACAGAAAAGCCCAGACTATTTCAAACCAGAATATTTTTTTTTCTTTTGGAGGTGATCTTTTATTTCCTACATTTGCTGCTTATTAGCACAAGTAAGCAATCTAAAACTGCAATGAATGTTCAGCTTTAGATATGTAATAAAGTGTGAATATTTCAGCAAAGAGCATGCATTCCAGAGAAATATGGGAATGAGTAGATGAGCACTTATTGACATCTCCTTCCAAAAAATGCTGTGAAAGGAAGAGATGTTTCTAACCTGTTTCCCTCTATGAATGGATTAATTTATATCAAAGTTTCTCCTGGGCATATGCTTAGTTCATGAACTTGTCTATTATATTTCATGTCAAGGTGGTTTACAAGGACTTTGCATTTCTACCTACCTGCTGAAGACTACAAACCTTTCAAGACAGCACCAACTCCATTTTACTTTGAAACTTTCATTGATTCCATCAAGCATATTTAGGTATTACTCTACCATTTTGTTTTCAGAGCAGTGTTTCTGCTCTGTTACACATCAATATGTAATATGCTCATGCATAGATCTAGTACATACTTTTAACATAGTGAGCATACAAAATAAAACTGTTTACTAGTTGTTTTAAAATGAATATCTCCACTCACTAAAATCTAAATTCCATTCTACGCCACCCTTCTGTGAAACTTCCACTATCTCCCAAGCCAAAACAGCTTCTTTCTTCTCTACATGTCTAGCTCATTTGTTGTGGGAAATGTTCTGTATTGTAGTTCTTTATGCCATTATATTTTCTATTAATGAGAATAAAAGTTTCTGAAAGGCAAGAAGAGCCTATTGCAGCCCAGAGTCTAGTGTGCTGCTTGTAGTAATGGTTCAGTGCAGTGAGTAGAAATTCAACGAAAATTTCTTGAGTAAATTCTAGCTATCCTTGCTAATACTATGTGGCTTTACTTTTTTTTTTAATTATGGTGACAGTTTAAAGTCTTTATTATCTTTGATTACCAGTGTTCAGCTAAGTACATCAATGACCAAAACACATTTCATCCAGGAGGAAATATTCCAACTCACATCTTCTCTAAAAAACTATAATATCCGTATTCTGTTCATTTAATAGGCACTTCCAATATGAAGTTTAAGGTGTGCTCCCTGCTTCCAGATGTATAAACTTTAATAAACCAGCCAAAACATTAAAAGAGAATAACAAGAAAATATAGGTTGTAGTTTGTTTTGGAGGAATTGCTATTAGCCTGACCACAAGGCTAATCTTCAAACACGACTCTAGAGAAAAGATCGGCAGGCTGAACTCAAACGGGGATGGTTGTTAATGGAAGAATGCAAGGATGCGGGCACTCAGGGGTGGGTCAGCTCTGTGACTTTTGACCACCTCAAAAATACACGCTGTGAAAACACAAAATCCCTTCATTTTACTTATCATTGGGATCCTATTGGGAACTCACTTTTTCAAAACTTATTTTGGAGCCAACAGTGACTGGTAAGTGAGACACTTCCTGGGGCTGGTTGTCATCAGCAGCAGGGGCCCACATCGAGGAGAATTATTGCTCTTGTCCATGAGAATATGTTTATAATACATCTAAAATTGCTTGGCAGAGGGTCTTTGAAGAGACAAGGGAGCAAGGGTAGAAAGAGATAAGAAAATGGCCTGAAAAAGATACTTTAGTGATTTAGAAATTTCTTTGGGGGAATAGTTTCCCTTTCTAGTCACTTTTCTGTTCGTTAACAACTCAGTTTTATTTAGTATCTGTGCATAAAGTTTAAAATTTGATTTTTATTGTTTCTATCTAAATAACTGTGTGGAAGGCATAGATGGTTCTTAGCAGCAGATCAAACACTTTGTATTTTAAACACATTTAGTTAGCTAATAACAATTTACCTCAGGCACAGGTATTAAAATACAGCTAACAAAAATTACACTTCATAACTTTTAAAATATTCTCACCAAAAATTATCTTCACAGTAGAAAAATTTTTGATGCAAGTACAAGTGATTCTGTAGGAAAATTCTGTGGTTTTACTTAAACAAAAATGAGCATTACATGTCATTCAACATATCATCACAAAGCTCTTGCTAATTGAAGGGGCCAAAGTCTAGATATAACTTGTAACCTTGCCGAATTTTATGCCTGAGAACAAAGGGTAATTTCTGCTTACCAATCCTCAGTGGGTATGTAAATAAATGCTGCTAAAATATTCAGAAACTGATACCAATACAAAGTGAAGTATAATAATCTCAATGTACCATTGTTTCTTCTGTACTAATTAGTTGCTCTTGTCTTTTTTCCTTGCCTTTCCTGTTACAAATTGAATAAAGATCCAACTATGTAGGATACTACAATTTCTTATCACAATTTTCAAACATTGTCTTTATCTTATGCACTTCATTGCTGCCCTGGCTCTGACCAGTTAGCATGATTGGTTGAAGTGCTAAATGGCTGATGTCACAATTTGAGTGAGCTAACTTATTATTTGTTTCATGGAAATAGAAATAACTCTGACAGAAGAAAATCTGTCATTGGTGAAAAGGGAGATCAAAACTGCAGCACCTCAGAAGAAATGTTAACCCAAAGACTAAAAAAGTGTGTCATTTTTTCACATGATAACAGTTCACTGGTAGCAAAATGTCGTCCTCTTAAATAAAACTGTTATTGTAATGTGTAGGCCTGTGTTTTATTTATGCTTTCTCTCTCAGTCACTTGAGGAAATATCCCCTTCTTTAAGGAGGCAGTTCCAAGAGAACTTCTATGTATGTCAGAGCGTGCCCTCCAATTCAGAATGTGACATATTCAGCACCTTGCTCCTTTCACTCTCCTGTCTCCATCCGCCACCACCTGTCACTTTGATCTAATAGTCCAACTGCTACTGATTTGCCAAAACTTTTGATGACATTGAATGAAACTGAATTATTTCAAATATTCCACACAATGAAGCTCAATGGTGTTTTCACTCTGCATGAAATAATTCTTTCCATTGTTATATACGACCACTCTGTCTCCATCCTTGTTTCTGCAGAAGGACTCAGATTTACTGATTAAACTAGGAAGAAAAACCAGATGTACAATATTTAGAGATAGCCTCTCCTTTTGCACAGAAATGCATTGTATCCGGCAAAATCTTTCTGTTTGATTGCCCCTTATATCAGGAAAAGCTTTGTCCTTCAGAAGCTCTTCAGGCTCTCTTAAAAATAGGTTTCTGATAGTCCCACTTTTCTAACACCAGTTTAATAGGCATAAATCCAGAAGTTGATTCAGTTTATGTTTGCAATCACAAATCATTAAGCTTAGGAATGACTGAAATAATTTGCCTGTGACTTGCCTAATAAGGTTTTTGATACTATTTTTATATAAAAATATTTTTTTTTCAAATGATTCCCACTACATGAAAGTGATGATAGCAGATGTGGATATGGAGATATATAACATAAAAAACTCAGAGCTGCAACCCTAATTTATCATGTCCCTAACAACTATTTTCCTTTTCAACTCAAGGAAATAACTTGAAAAGTAGACTAAACCATTCTACTCATAGAATCAATTCTTTAAATTATGAGTAACTGTCAAGTATTAAAAGAAATAAAAGAATAAATGAAAATTGAGGAGGCACTTAAATATTATTAATTTATACTTTTATTATTAATGAAGCAATATAGAATAGACTGTTACTGACATTATTAACATTGTACTTGAGTACATACTGTTTGTACTTGTAAACTGCACATTACATACTTTTCTCATTCAATCCTCAAAACTAAAAATTAGTGGGTACTTTTACTTTTTTTCATTTTATAATGGAGAAAAGTGAGTCTTACCATGGTTAAATAATTAACCCAAAGGCAATGAAACAGTAAATGGAATAGCCAGGACTTGGACACAGGTCTCTGGTCTCTATGTACTCCAAAGCTTTTATCTCTATTCCCTTTTGTTATTTTCATTCATTCATCCCTTTATTCTTTCAAAATTGTTTATTGAACATCTTCTGGGTATAGGGTTTTGGAGTTGATGTTTTGACATATATCAGAAACTATAAGAGTTAGGTCTTGTCTTTAAATAATTTATAGATATGTAGAAGGTATACAGTTTTTAAAGGAGTATGTAAGAAGTATATATGAATATGTAAGAAGTATAACTGAATATTAATATATTTATTCAGTTTTACATAATAATTAAATATTTTTCCACTTTCTGCAAACCCCTTGAAAGGAATCAGAAAGTGCTGGCAAAGGCCCTACCAAAAAAGGTAAAGTATCATTCTGAGCACAGGTGCACAGAGGGAGTATTTGGGGAATTAATCCAGAATCAAATTATGCCTTCTTTGAATGTCTGAATAGGTACTCAATATTTTATGGAATAGTCTCAGGGTTTGAGAAGGGAAATTCAGTAGTTGATAACTATATCTAAAATATAAAATAATTTAAACTTAGACTAGTCTCTCTTTGTGAGGACATTAGCTGAAACGTTCTAGGAGACAGGATGATGCCAGAGAAAGAACATAAACTGTGGAGTCAAAAATACCTCTGTGTTTGAATCCAGGCTTACCTATATTCTAGGCAAAATACTTAAATCCTCTGAAATTGTTCTCACATAAGTAAACTAGAGATAATAATAATAGTATCCATCTTATAGAATTGTTGTAAATAATAGAGATTATATATGAAACACTTTACATGAGGGAGATAATTGGTACAAGGTATAGCTTTTAGTATTGCTTAACCCTATGTCCTTTTGTCTTCAGAAATAGCAGTATATATAAGTAGGTACCCATATATTCCCTCCATATTGTATGCAAATTCCTCCTAAAGCCACACACTTGGTCAATAAAAGCAACTTTATTATGATAAAAATAAAATAAAATTAATTCTAGGATACATGAGATATTATTCTCCCCTGATAGACTATTCAAACTTAAATTTGACACAAAAACACCTGAACATCATATTCAGAAAAGTTTTTATTATTTTAAAGCCAAGTTTATTGAGGTATAATTTAAGAAACAGTAAATTTTACCTTTTTTGTGGATAGCTCCATGAATCTAGACATCCTGACAAACGAATATAGTCATATAACCACCACTAAAATGAAAATAAAAACAATTCATCACCCCTCCAAATTTCCTCATGTCTATTAGTGGTCAATTCCTTTCCACTCCCAAAGCCTTATATATTTTTGGAGACTATAGTTTTGCCTTCTCAAAATGTCATAAATCATCACATGCTATGAATTTGTCTTTCAAATTTGGCTTTTTAAACTAAGCATAATGCATTGAGATTTATCCATCTAGCTCCATATATCAGTAGATTTTTTCTTTGTTTTTTTATGATATTTCATTGTATGAATGAACACTCTAGAGTTCATCTAGGTGAAGTACATTTCAACTTTTAAAATGTGGGGCAATTATGAATAAAATCACTATAAACTTTCACTTAAAAAAGTTGTTTGAATACAAATTATCACTTTTTTTAGGTAAATATCTAGAACGAGACTTGTCAAACTGTGTGTAAATGTTTACCTTTATGAGAAAGGGCCAAACTGCTTTCCATGGTGGCTGAACAATTTTACATTTGAACAACCAATACATGCAAATCTCAATTGTTTCATATTTTCAACAGTACTCTTTTTTAAAATAGGTATTTTTTGTTTCCTTTAGGTAAATACTTTGTTTGCCTCCTCCCACAACCACATCAAACTTAAAATAAATTAAAGACCACCCTTGACAGACACCTAAACACAAGCTAAAGAGGAATCATATAACTAAGGATATAAAGAAGAAGCCACACTGAGAATGGTTGGAGCAGCAAAGATGCAAAACTGGCTGATCCCACACCTACATGTGGCAGTTAAGAATCAGGAGAATATGTCATTTGCAGAGGTCCCTACCGAGGAGTGAAGGGCCCAAGCACCACACTGGGCTCTCCAGCTAGAAGCAACAGTGCCAGGAAAAGAAGTCTCCACAATAACTGACTGTGAAAATCAGTGGGGACTCCATCTGAGTGAGACAAAAAGCTACTCTAGACCCAGATGTCCTTATAAAGGAACTGAGCACATACTCTCTCATAAACACCCATCCTAAGCCTCATAAAAGGGATAGATGCCCCCAAAGCACCCAGGACATATAGGATGAAACTGAATTATCTGGCTTTAGGACAAGAGCTGGAGAGATAGCTTTTCCTAGGACAAAAGTGCTAGCAGGCACTATTGTTCTTTTGTTGAGTGTTCCCCCACATAGCTGGTAGAAACAGGCACGTGCCAAATCTGAGTCTCCATTAACCTGGCCATGGTAATTCTCTGAGACGCTGTGCACACTAATTACACACCTGGCCCAAATCTCTTTCAAGGACTTTTCCACACAAACGGTTGGCCTCAGAGCAAGCTGAAGAATCTCCTAAAATCTCTCCCAGTTTCACAAACCCCAAACAAGCAGTAGAAAGCTTCAACATGCCCTATACTTCTTGCTAATCATCCCCAAGCCTGGAACTAGTAGCAGCCAGCCTCAGTTTTCAGCATAGCCTCTTTTAGATGCTTACACACCCAGAACAGGCAGCTATGAACCGAAGATCACTTTGAATGTTCTATTACATGCCACAGGCTGAGGACAGGCAGAAGCTAACCAAAGCCCCTCCCAAGGGGCTCCAGAACCAACACACTCAATGGCCAGCTTCAGACTACACCAGAGCCACACAATTACCCCCACAAATGACACACTCAAAGGATTAATTCAGCAGGCATCAAAGTACCTCTAAAGTGAATCACACTCCATAGAGGTCAGACCCTACACATCAGCTCATCCACTATAGTCACAGGCAGTCCTCACCTGAGGGTCATCCCTACTCACTGATGTGCCAACATCAATCAAGACTCAACAAGAATAAAAGGGTACACACCACCCATACAAGGAATATCCTTGGGGCACTGAGCTCAGGTGAACAGGGAGACCATGGCACTGGGCCTTATAGGATACCTTCTACATAAGACCATTCCACCAAGAGATTGAGATGTAGCAGATCTACTTAACACATAGAAACAAACACAGGAAGCCAGCCAAAATGGAAAGACAAAGAAACATGACCCAAATAAAAGAACAGGACAAAGCTCCAGAAAAAGAAGTAAATTGAATGGATACAAACAATTTTCCAGATACAGAGCTCAAAATACTGGTTATAAGGATGCTCAGTGAACTTAGAGAAAGAATAGATGAACTCAGTGAAAGCTAACAGAAAGAGATAAAAACCATAAAAACAGCACCAATCAGAAATGAAGAATACAAAATAATAATTAAAATGAAAACTACCAGAAGGAATCAACAACATATTTGATGAAGCAGAGGACTGAATCAGCAATTTGGAAGACAAAGTAGCAGAAAGCATCCATTTAGAACGGCAAAAAGATAAAATTAAACTAAAAATGAGGATAGTTTAAGAAACCTCTGAGACATATAAGTATAACAACACTCACATCACAGAGGTACCAGAAGAAGAGAGAGAGCAAGTAATCGAAAGTTTAGAGATGAAGATAGCAGTGATATAGGTGGGAGCTGAGCCCACTTGTTTGTGCACCCAACTGGGACAGCCGACTGGATCTTCTGAAGAACAGCGTGAACAGCCAACAGAATCCCAGCTGATACGAAGTTTGAAAACCAAAGTGTGCAGAGGAGGCTTAAAAATGGGCAGTAAGGAAATTTTTGTAGGCCAATGGGGAGGTCCCCGGGCCTTATGCTGGGGAGACAAGGAGAGCTGGGTCAGTGATAGCAGCCGTGTGGCTCCCTCCCCTTCCAGAGCGGGAAAGTCACAGACTCGTGCCAGGAGAGACCTGGACACATAAAATTGCTAAGGGGAAAAAGGCAATAAGTGACACACTGCTGTTGGTGCACACTAGCTGGGACTGCGGTGGCTGGCTAGGACAGTACCAGAGAAACCGGGGAGCTGCGTAACACCTGGAGCCGGGAGAAGAGATGGGCTGTGAGTTGCCATGACCCAGATAGACTCTGGACTGGTCAGAGAGTTGGAATGTGTGGAAAGCCAGACACTTGTTAGAAGTGGTAGACAGCATGCAAGGGGAATTTTCTCAAACGGGCAACTTTGTTCCTGTGCAGGGACCTTGAGTGTGCAATGACCTGGTACACACAGGGCCAGGCCAGTGAAGAGGAAGAAGTGTGTACTCCATTTGCTACCACTCAAGGCATCTCACGGATTGATCAAATGGGGGCGGCAGGGGCTTGGATTGGGAACGGTGCCCAGAGAGGCTTTTTTTCAATAGGTGAATTGAGCTTCCCCAACAGCCCTAAACCCCCATTGTAGGGACCTTGCACACATACAGTGCCCAGGCCAACAAAGGAGGTGGGGCATGATTTGCTCCCACTCAGTGCACCACACAAACTGATCAGAAGGGTGCAAAACGATGTGGATTATCAGCACTGGTCTGGTGCAAATGTGCAGAGTGGACAGTGCCAGCTGCACCATGCTCCGAAGGCATGGGCTGGAAACTGGGTTCCTGTGATTATTGTAGCCCAGACTGAAGCCCCTTCCTTGCAGAACAACAGGAAATGGAAAAACAGAGCCCAGTGCACCTCTGCCTGCAGGATCCAGGCAGATTGGCAACTTCAAAGTCAGCAAGATGCTCTTTTTCTTTTCAAGAATAATACAGTAAGACCTGGAGTTGTGAGAAAACCAGACAGATTCAGAAAAAAATCAGAAGGTGGATACCAACAGCTGTGACAAATTTTACTTTGCTATATTTCAGAACATGGATTTTTAAAAAAATTTCTTTTCTTTCCTTTTATTTAGTTTATTCCATTTTGTTTTGTTTGTTTTTATTGTTTGATTCATTTTTTATTCTCCTTTTCATATTGCATTTTAACTTTTCTTCTTTAATTTTACTTGTGTTCCAAATAAAACACCACTCTTGGTCTTTTACATTTTAATCTTTTAATTCAGATTATATATTTCTTATCATACCATTGTTATTCCAAATCCCACATAGCACCATTCTCTGGTCTTAATCCATTTCACCATCTTCCTGAGCTTTATTACTGCTGTGGTTAACTTTATTTTCTCATATACTACTTCAAGTTTCTTTCCCTTCCTCTTATTATTCCTCCTCTATCTAACATCACATAAGCGCTCTTCTTTCTTAACTCAGTTCACATTCTTTTCCCCTTCTAGTAAGAGTCTTATTTCTTTTTCACCTTTTATAAACAGTGGTTAGTTGAGTGAAATATCACTCTACTTCTCCAGAGGAACTCCTATTTGTTCACTATTTGTTTGTACTTTAAATCCCATAGCACACTCTCCTCCTGACTTACTCCATTTTGCCTTTGCCCTACCTCTGATCAGTTGAGTGAGGAATTTTATTTCATTGTTTTATCTCTCCCTTTTATCATTTTTCCCCCTCTCACAACCTGAGCTTTACTTCTTACTGTTATTAGTTTGCTTCCCCCATCCTCTCAAAATCATTTTTCTTTACTATAGACATCTCATATTCATTGTTTGCTTTTCTACATTATTCTTATTCCCATTCCACCTTTGTTAAATGTTATTCAGCTGTTGTTACTATTGACCCTGCTGTGGTCTTTCTGAAATTTTGTTCCCAATGGTCCAGTACCTTTTCAATTTTACCTCGAACCTCACAGTACACACTTCCCTCTTCATACCACATTGTTCCCATCACCCTTTCATGTTTTACTCACATTGTAGATTATTCTATCTCCCTTTCTTCACCTTGGTTCTATGCCAAATAATATCAATTCTCTTCCCTTTTACAAAACAACAACATTTTCCCTTCTTTTAGCCATCTCATATTCCCTTTGTCATATCTTATAATAGTCGCAATCTCTCTTCAACTTTATTAATCTTAGTTCAATTGTGATTGAGGCTACTGAAGTGGTGGGGGTTCTTTTTGCTGGCATAAATTTGGTTGTCTGGTAACACTGTTTTGTTAACCAACACCAGTACAACAACATACAAGACAAGTTGGGAACTGTGAATACCAGTAAACCTGCTGGTGGGGAGAACCCACCAACAAAGCAGCCACCAACAAGCACAGCCCAAGTTTAACAGGAGAGTTCACACAGAAAGAAGAAAGGGCAGCACTAGAACATACAAACAGGGAGATGAAAGAGATCACACCACAGAGTCTCACAGAACCCCTGCCACAGAAAGTCAACCTATAAAAACAACTGGGAAAGCAGAGCATTGAGAATCATACAATCAAACAAAAAGAGTTACCTCAAATGAGGAGACAAAGAAAGAACCCACAATCTAAAGGAATGGAAGATTCCCCAGTAAAATAGCTAAATAAAATGGAGGAAAGCAAAGTGTCAGATATATAATTCAAAAGAATAGTTATAAGGATGCTCAAGGAACACAATGAAAACTATAAGAAATTGACTGGGAACTATAACAATATGAAAAAGGAAATATAAAATATAAACAAGGATCAGGAAGAAATGAAAAATACAATTTCTGAAATAAAAGTAAGCTAGAAGGAGTTACAATCAGGCTGGATAAGGCAGAGGACCAAATTAGTGAGCTGGAGGACAAGGTAGAAAGAAATACCTAGGTAGAGCAGCAACATGAAAAATCACTCCAAAAATATGAAGAAAGCTTAAAGGAACTGCAGGACAACATGAAACAGAATAACATTTGAATCATAAGAATACCAGAAGAATAATTATGCTAAGTGAAAAAAGCTAAGCAGTGAAAAACAAATACCATTGTTTTTACCTATAAGTGGAACCTAATCAATGAAACAAGCAAGCAAAATATAGCCAGAGACATGGAAATAAAGAACTGACAGTAACCAGAGGGGAGGTAGGAGGGGATAATGGGGGGGAAAGGTGTTTTCAGGAACATCTATAAAGGACACATGAATAAAACCAAAAGTGGGTAGGATCAAGGGTTGGAAACGAAGATGGCTTGGCAGAGGGAGTGGTGGGGTAGAAATGGAGACAATTGTACTTGAACAAGAATAAAAAAAAGTTTAAAAAATTAAAATAAAATAACATTGGAAAAGAATAAATTTAAAATGGATAAAAGACTTAAGTGGTAGACCCAAAACCATAAAAATCATAGAAGAAAACAGGCAGCAAAATCACGGATATTGCTTGCAGCAATATTTTATGGGCTATATCTACCGAGGCAAGGAAAATAAAAGAAAACAAACAAATGGGACTATATCAAACTAAAAAGGTTTTGCACAGCAAAGGAAAACATCAACAACATAAAAACACAACCCACAGAATGAGAGAACATATTCGCAGATACATCTGATAAGGAGTTAATATCCAAATTTTGTAAAGAACTTACAAAATTCAACACACACACACACACACACACACACGAGAATACCAGAAGGAGAAGGAAAGGAGTAAGGGATAGAAATGATGTTTGAAAAAATAATGACAGAAATCTTCCCTAACCTGGAGATGGGAAAAGCCATGCAAGTTCAAGAAGCAAAGAGGTTTCAAATCAAGATGAACTGAAAGAGGCCCACTCCAAGACACATCAGAATTAAAATGCCAAATTTTAAAGATAAAGAGAGAATCTTAAAAGTAGCAAGGGAAAAACAGGAAGTAACATACAAGGGAGCTCTGATATAGTGAGCAACTTATTTATCAACAGGAACACTATAAGCCAGAAGGGAATGGCAAGAAATATTCCAAGTAATGAAAAGCAAAGGCCTGAAACCAAGAAAACTACACCCATAAAGACTCTCAATTAAAATGCAAGGCAAAACATGGAGTCCCAGACAAAAGAAGGCTAAAAGAATACACCTTCACAAAACCAGCACTGCAAGATATACTAAATGCAGGGATGTCAAACTCATCCTCTCAGGAGGCCACATCAGCCTCATAATTGCTTTCAAAGGGCCAAGTGTAATTTCAACTCCTTAACAGTTAAGCAGTAGTTACATTTATACAGTCCTAAAATTATTTTGGCCCTTTGAAGGAAACCATAAGGCTGATGTGGCCCCTGGTGAAAATGAGATTGACAACCCTGTGCTAAAGGGACTGCTTTAAGAAGATGAAGAAAAAGAGTGAGAAAGAGGGGGGCACAGGTACAAAGGGGAAAGTGAATAAGTATCAATAATAACCTTAAATGTAAATGAATTGAATGCTCCAATCAAAATACGTAGGTTAGCTGAATGGATTTAAAAATAGAATCATATGTATACTGCCTTCAAGAGACACATCTCAGAAAAAAAGACCTACGTAGACTGAAAGTGAAGAATTGGAAAAAAATATGCCAAGCAAATGGACAGGGAAAAAAAATCCGGGGTAGCAATACTTATATCAGACAAAATGACCTCAAACCAAAGTCCATAAAAAGAGACACAGAAGGACACTTCATAATACTCATAGGAAGCATCCTTCAGAAAACATTATTGTCTTCAAGAAGACAAAACTCAAATATATAAGGAAAATCTTTGAGGACTTCAAGAAAGATACAGAAAGCAACAAACTTATACTAAGGAATTTTAATATCCCACTGGCAAAAATGGATCAATCTTCTAAACAAAGTATCGACAAAGATATTGCGGCATTGAACAATGTCTTAGATCAAAGAGACTTCATTTATATATATATATATATATATATATATATATATATATATATATATATATAACCTTTCATTCCACAGAAGCAAAATACACATTCTTTTCAAATGTACATGGAACATTTTCAAAGAAAGACCACGTGATAACACAAAAAACAATTCTCAACTAATTCAAGAAAATTGAAATTGTATCAAGCATTTTCTAAGACAACAAGGGTATGAAACCAGAAACCAACCTGAAGGAAAGAACTCAAAGACATTCAAAATCAGAGAGATATAAAAGCAATATATTAAACAATGAATGAGTGAGTAATGAGGTCAATGAGAAATTTTAAAAGTTTCTGGAAATGAATGAAAATGAACACACAACAGCCCAAAACCTAATGAACACAGCGAAGGCAGTCCTGAGAGGTAAGTTCATAATGATACAGAACTACCTAAAAAGGATAGAAACATTTCAAACAAACAACCTAAAACTACAGCTACAATAACTTGAGGAACAACAGCAACAACAGCAAACAAAGCCCAGAGCAAGCAGAAGGAAGGAAAGAACCAAGATCAGAGAAGAGTTAAAGGACATAGAAACTAAAAGAACAATTCAAAATATCAATAAATTCAGGAGCTGGTTCTTTGAAAAGATAAACAAAATTGACAAATCTTTAACCAGATTCATCAGGAAAAAAAAAAAGAGAGGACCAACATAAATAAAATCAGAAATGAAAGAGGAGAAATTACAACTGATACCACAGAAATACAAAGTATTGTAAGAAATTACTACAAACAACTATATACCAAGAAATTTGAAAACCTGAGTAATTGAACAAATGTCCCGAAAAATATAATCTTCCAAAGCTGAATGAAGAAGCAGAAAACCTGAACAGATCAGTAACAGCTGAAAAAATTGAAGCAGTAATAAAAAAACTCCTGGTACACAAATTCCTGGACCACATAGTTTCACAGGAGAATTTTACAAAACACGTGAGGAAGAGCTAACCCCTATCCTTCTCAAACTATTCCAAAAAATCCAACAAGAGGGAAGAATCCCAAATTCTTTTTATGAAGCTAGCATCATCCTAACCCTAAAACAAGATAAAGACACAGCAAAGAAAGAAAACTACAGGTCAATATTGCTGATGAACACAGACATTAAAATCCTAAAGTATCGGCAAGCCACTTCCAGCAAAACACTAAAAAGATCCTATACCATAATCAGGTGGGATTCATCCCAAAGATGCAAGGATGCTACAATATTCACAAATCAATAAACGTAATACATCACATAAACAAAATGAAAGACAAAAATCACATGATTATATCAATAGGTACAGTAAAAGGATTTGATAAGGTACAGCACCCATTTATGATAAAAACACTCAGCAAAGTGGAAGTAGAAGGAGTATTCCTCAACATAATAAAGGTCATATATGAGAAACCTACAACCAACATCATACCCAATGGGCAAAAACTGAAATCTTTCCCACTAAGGTCAAGAAAGAACAAGACAAGGATGTCCGGTTTCACCACTTCTATTCAACCTAGTATTGGAAATCCCAGTTACAGTGATCAGACAAGAAAAAGAAATAAAAGGCATCCATCCAAATTGGAAAGGAGGAAGTAAAATGGTCATTGTTTCCAGATCACATGATAGTGTATATAGGAAAACCTATAGTCTCCGGCAAAGACCTACTTGACCTAATGAATTTGGCAAAACAGAGGTAAAGAGAGTCAATATTCAGAAATAAAAGGTATTTTTGCACACTAAAAATTAAATATCAGAAATAGAATTCAGAAAAAAATCCCAGTTTCTATAGAAACAAGAAAAACAAATTATCTAGGAAAAAACCTAACCAAGGAGGTAAATGACCTGTACCAAGCAAACAACACACTATTGAAGAAAGAAATTAAGAAAGACACAAATAAACAGAACTATATACCATGTTCATGGACTAGAAGAATTAACATCATCAAAATGTCCAAGCAATTTACAGATTCAATGCAATTCCTATTAAAACCCCAGTGACATATTTTGAAGATACAGAACAAACATTTAAAAAATTTATATGAAACCATAAATGACCCCAAATATCTGAAATAAGTTTGAGAAAGAAGAACAAAATAAGAGGGATCACAATACCTAATATCAAACTATATTTCAAGGCCATGGTAATCAAAACAGCCTGGTACTGGCATAAGAACAGACACATAGATCAATGGAACAGAATAGAGAGCCCAGAAATAAACCCAAGTGTCTATGGTCAATTAACATTCAACAAAGGGGGCAGCAGCGTAAAGTGGAGTAAAAATAGCCCGTTCTACAAACGGTGTTGTGAGAGCTGGACAGCTACACGCAAAAAACTCAACCACCAACTTACACCATACACAAAAATAAAATCAAGATGGATAAAGACTTAAATATAGTTTGACACCATAAAAGTCAGTACAATGTTTTGGGAATGCAGACTGGTGCAGCCACTGTGGAAAATGGTATGGAATTTCCTCAAAAAAGTAAGAATGGAACTACCTTTTGTCTTGGCAATGCCGTTCCTGGGATTTTACCCTAAATATCCTGAAACATCAATTCAAAAGAACCTATGTACCCCAATGTTCATAGCAGCATAATTTATAATAGCCAAGTGCTGGTAGAAACCTAAGTGCCCAGCCATAAATGAGTGGATTAAAAAAAAAAAAAAAACCTATGGTACATTTACACAATTGGAATTCTACACAGCGGAAAGAAAGAAGCAACTCCTACCCTTTGTGACAGCATGGATGGAACTAGAGAGCTTTATGCTAAGTGAAATAAGCCAGGTGGTGAAAGACAAACACCATATGATCTCACCTATAAGTGGAACCTAATCGACAAAACAAACAAGAACTTCTGTGTATTTTGTTTTTGTTTAGTAAAATAAGAAAGTAAATTTAAGTAATAATCAATCCATAGTTTTATAGTAGCAGTGTATATAATTTATAAATAAACATACACATATCAGGGTTCAAGATACAATTATTTCACTGATAGCATTCTAGAATCAGGACACATTCAATTGTATTTTATTTTATTTATTTTTTTTCTGAGAAACATTACCACAAACTTAGTGGCTTAAAATAACATGCATTAATTATCAGTTTCTATGGGTCATGAGGTATTGGCATGGTTTAGCTGTATCCTTACCTAGAGCCTCAGCAAAAGAAAAATCTGTTTCTAAACTCATTCAAGGTTATTGAAAGAATCTAAGCCCTTGTGTTCACTGTATATTACTGAGTTTTACAAATACTAGGACCTCCTGCCATGTGGTCCTGTCCACAGGCAGTTCACAATAAGGCCATTTGGTTCTTCTCAGCCAAAAGAAGAATCCAAGAAGAGTTCACAGAGAAAAGTCTTATAAAACAAAACACAGTCACAAGAGTGATATCCTATAGCCTTTGCCATATTCTACTGTTCGGTAACAAGGTACAGGTTCCACCTGCACTCAAGAGGGAGGAATTGTACAAGAGAACAACTCTTGGCCATAACGTCCATGTGTGGTCTTTGTAGCTTCCAAACACTAGGATTAATTTTAATGTTTTTTTAAAGACTAGCTAAGATATTCCTTTCCTCCTGGAAAATTTATTGTATCAACCCAGCTCAATTCTGGTCATTCCTATATTTCTTCAACAAGATGTCCTAAGGTCAGGCTGTATTAAGTTGTACCAGTCAATGGATGACAACAAGTGTGTTTGTGAAGTTTTGGGTCTTTCTAATCTATACAGATTTCAAGGACATGGATGTCTATTTCTCCTTTAAATAATATCGCTATAGTAATATTGTCAGAGAGGGCAACATTTTTTTCATTCTCCCTTCCTGAGTTTACTAACACACTCCCATTAGGGAAGTAGAAATTCCAAAGTGCACTTAAGACAAAAATGGAGACAGAAGAAAAATGTAATGTGGCTGAAATACAAAGCAGTAGTCACTGACAGAGTAAGGATTATATCTCTTATATCTCAACATTTGCAATCATTTATCATTGCTTCATTCCATTAGTTCACACTGTTTCCAATTAGCTAGGGGAAATCTTTAAAGGAAGAAGTGTTCTTCAAAATAAAAATGAAAGCCTTGAGAATGCAGTCAGCACTAAAAGCTTCAATGTACCATCAAAATAAATAATTCCATCTGAGAAAGAAAATTTAAAAGTTCCATTTCAAAATTTCCAGGGTGGGTCATTATATCATTTACCTTTGTGTAACTGCATTAAAGTTGTAAGCTCCCTGGATCAGAAGTCTCAAGAGAATGGGAAATCAAGCTCAGTTTATAATTCAGTTTTATGCAATTGCTTACGTTTTAAAACCAATTCTTTCAAGTTGATTATTTATTCTCAATCTAGTCTGTACAAAGCAAAAAAAAATCAGCTTTATGTTAATTCAATTTGATCTTTAATTAATCCAATATAATTCAATTTGTTTGACAATAAAAGCAAATGAATTTATTCTACTCTATCAATTTCTTGACCCTTTACTTTCATATGGTTGGGGGAATAACTGATGGAAAAATAACAACTTATACACCACAAATAGGTATGGCTTGTAATATGCCAAGCCAAAAAACGCAAGAGCAATTTGCTGAATATTCTATTGCCTTCCCAGTACAAACATAGATGATAGCAAATGCTATGAGAGCATATCTATGCTGCTTCAATAAAATGTCCATATTACTGAAGAAAAAACTGGTAAAAATTCTGCCTGGCTGGTGTAGCTAAGTGGATTGAGTGCAGGCTGTGAACCAATGGGCCGCTGGTTTGATTCCCAGGCAGGACACATGCCTGGGTTGAGGGCCAGGTCCCTGGTGGGGACCACTTGAGAGGCAACCACACATTGATGTTTCTCTCCCTCTCTTTCTCCCTCCCTTCCCCTCTCTCTAAAAAAATAAATAAATAAAATCTTTTTAAAAATGGTAAAAATTCTATCATTGCCTCTGTAGAAGATTCTCCTAGGTCCTCAAGTCACTGAACTCTGATATCCACAGACATCTGACTCCATTCCAGCAGTTACTGTCTCTGTATGCAAGCAGCATGTTACAAGCTAAGCTGTGGGAATATAGGAGCAGTATGAGTATTAGTAGGAGCTGATCAATGAGAAAACAGTGAAATTCTTTACCTCCATCCTCTTGTGTAGATAACAGCAATATAAAGATAGGGCAACATTTGTTTTTGTCACAGGCAAATCTCTGAGCTACTGTTGCCACATTTGGGTTTGTGTCGTTTCAATTCACGTAAGGCAAAGAACAAAAAAGAAAGTTTTCCATTTCTCATTTGATCAGCTAACCAAGAACAAAGGGAATATCTTCAATATTGTAAAAAGCATAAAAATTTCACTTGGTGAATACAGGAAGATCTTTTCAGGAAAGAGTATTGGTTAAGTCCTTTGTTATATTATGAACACATTTTAAAATAATAAAAATAATATTTAATCTTGATTTATCACAATCTCTAATAAATTCAAACATATATTTGTTCTTCATTGAATTTTAATGTTATTATTTTGTAAATAAAATGTCAATATTTTTCTAATTGTTTCTCAGATAATTTGTAAGAATTATCAATGCTATGATGCATTTTAGGAGTACAATGTAGAGAGTACACACGCATTGCATTCTGTCAGATTTTTTTAGTCTTCCTTAATGAATTATTAATTACATTATTCAAAAGATCCATTATTCAGCATTCATCTCACTGCTAAATGAAAGTCTTTATCTGACATGTGAATGAAATGAATCTAAATGCTTTTCATGCCACCTAGGGATTCTAAATAGACTTTTTAGCTTCACAGCAGCATTAGGCTTCATTTCTGTTTTTAATTTGTATGGATTATTTTTAGAGATGGGTACTATGCAGTAGTCTACCAATCTGAGCATCATTTGATTTCTATGTTTTCAGACTTGTCTTGGGCAAGAAAACTGCAAACAGGGTCAAAGATACCTGAAGGTAAAGGAAATGCCACACAAAATGTTAGAACGTGTATAAAGACTTTAAATAAATGTTTGTATAACCTAAAACATTGACAATTTCAGATGAGGAAAGTGAGCTTCCAGGAAGCTCTATGTAAACCTTACCCCTGTCATTTCGCAATGTGAGAAAAAGCGCTAGGTACTATCGTAAGAGGAATTCAAAAACCCTTCAAGAGATAAAATTTTTTTTTGTAAGACTTCACATCTGTGCTTCTAATGTTGAATTGAAAAATATTAACAAAATCTTCTGGGTGCCCAAGTCCATCTACAAATACGACTTTTTGAGAAAGCGTGTTAATAGTTTATGATTCAGAACTCTCTTTGAGGATAGGAAAAACTATCTGGGCAGAACATCACTACGCTTCTCTTCCATGATGATCGTTGTTATAATAACTGCCACTGTAACCAAAGAACAACTTGGTCTGCAGTTGCTGCATGCAGTGAAAAAAATACATAGAGGAGTAATTTCAACACAGAATTACTCAAAACACAGAAGGCTTGCTATATCTTTAGGACAAAATGTATATTAATGTTACCATATTAACATCAACTGCATATCCTGAAAAATCAATGATAAGTATACACATTTTTAAAGCCAATGTCTATATATATTTAAGGAATACAGAAACAAAAAGGCAGTCCATAATAAAAGAATAAGGTGTACCAAAGAAATGGAATGCCATTAATTCAGTAGAAATTATAAAGTGGAGATTTATCTTTCATATTTTGGACTAAAATCAAAATTTAAGGTTTTGATTAAGATAATCCAAGTTTAAGATTACGGCATGAAAGGAGGGTCCAATCTTAAAATATATTTCTATTGGGCCAGAGGTGACATTAACACCATAACCTTGGAGTTGTTCAGACTTCAATCCCTCCCTGAACGGAAAGAGGAGTGGAAGGTTAATTTCTGCTTTAGAATTAGCCTCATTGTTTGTGCTTCTTGCTAGAAACATATGCCCACTTTAAGACCTCTATGGTGAGGCATTATTTAATTAAATACCTGGTGTTTCCTGGTAGGAATTCAATACTTCCTAACTGCAGGAAGTAAAGAGAAGGAAGGAAGTGAGGGAGGGAGGGAGGAAGGATATATACTGTAGAATATGTATGAAATATCGCAGGAAAGCCCACATCAATCCTCTTCTATGATGGGCAATGTGTGTGTGATTACAGCTCATGGGAACGTGCACCAATTGAGCAGTCTCTGACGAGGACCCTGGGACAATCCATTCTAGCTCCTAGGGTTAGAAATCCTCGGAACAAAAGGTTAAGTTCATGGAAAACTTCTGTTATGAGTAAAGCAAGAGAATTTGGAAATGAATCAAATGCGCCTAATCAGAACAAATTTTACATAAGGATGAACCAGCAGGTAACTTAATAGAGCATCTGGGTGCTCTCAGCTGCTGAGGCAATGAAATAAAGATCAGCACACAACGTATTCTCACAGTTGGTGTTGCATTTGTTAGGAAATAAGTTTCATGGTAAAAGAAGTGATTCTCTGTCAGGAGAGTCTTTGTTATTTCACAGAAGAAAACATAGATCAGACTTCTCTCCCAGGGAGGGCATGTCCCCACGGCCTGGCTAGACTGTTTTATGTCACGCTGCCCCCATTCCAATGCAGGTGGAAAATAGACCTTAAAATAAATGAAGCAGACAAAGAACTTGCCAAGCTTCTGCCCACGACATATGCACATTGTAGAAAATAAAAGGTGTATTTAGTAGTAAAAATCAAGACTGTTTAAATTAAGAGTGCTGAGGGAATGAATAATCCCTCGTTTGGTGTCTGGCATTTTACAAGGTTCTGCACAATTCTTTCTTTATCTGTACTGCAAAAATCCATATTTGTCTCCACTACTGCCAAAAAAAAATATCCTAGTGAAGCTTATGAATAATATTGAAAAGTAAAAAAAGCAACAGCTACTTAATTATCCGTTTCTTATAGTCATAAAGGCCTATGTTACTTAAAATCCCAAAAGCACCTTCCCTGCCTTCCCTCAGAGCCATTGTAAACCTCAACTATTACTTATCAGATGTAACTTATTACTTTGCAAATGTCATTCTATTGTATTTAAAAGAGGTAATTTGCAATTCCCTGTACCATTCATAGGTGCCTCTGTTTGAGCCTCTTAGAAAATTCATGAAGTAATAATACAACGTGTTTTTATGTGACAATTTCATTTATTTTTTAACCAATCTGTGAACTTTACCCTTTTGATTATTTACATTTTATGTATCTATTAGGTGGCATAGCTGAACTTTAAATATTTTAGCTCTCTGTACTAATAATAATGAACAGGAATAAGAAAAAAATGAGACTTCTTTGATAAAGCGTATTTCTTCAAAATGTGATTAAACTTTTGTTCTTTTGTTAAAAATGATAGCCATTTCCTATTTGTCCTATTTCATTCCCATTAAACAATCCTTGGAGTTTCATATGGAGAAAGGTTTCTTTTCTTTCACTCTCACTAACAAGCAAGAATTTGAAATCCCTCCTAATTTGATTCTATTGGCTTATAATATGCTAATGTACAGCAAACTAACATCAAAGTATGTCTCCTATTTTTGGTGGCAATTATTTTGGATTAACATATTCTTATATATTTTTATCTTTCAGGGGAGAGCACAAACGCAGTCCCCGCTACCACAAATCATGCAGTTGAGGTTCCGGCATTTGGGGAGATCGCAGGGGTCAGCGTGTCTGGAGTGCAGTGGATCAGCTTCGCCCTGAGAAAACCACCCACGTGATCATGGTGTCATCACCCCGCCAGGTAAGTATTAACATATTCTTATAATTAAGGGGGTCAAAAATTATTTCAAATAGCTTACATTTAATTAAATGATTCTTCAGATTGTTTTTCACTACTTTGCATAGTACCAGTGGTATTTGCAATTCCTTAAAATTTCTGCTATTTATTCTGCAATTTTTATAAAATTGTAAGATAGGAGTATTTTTCATAGCCATTAAGTTGTTAAAGGAGTTGTACACCAGAAGTGATCCTGAGAGTTTAAACTTAGAATTATTTATAACTATAAAAGTACTTGTTCAAGCCATCTAACCTTCTTAGCTGGTTAAAAAGAGTATAATCCTCTAAGTTATTAGACCTTTAAAGTGAAACACAGAAACCCAGCCTTTCTGCCTGTTTTGAAAATTCTCCTTGACTATACAGACCAAATCACAAGGCAATGTGGGCTCAGCCCCATCTGTGTGGTAAGCAGCGAATTACTTTACTTGAACTTTGCTCCAGTCAGGACATTTTAGGACTTAAAATCTTGAATCCATCTAAATTCGCCTTAAATTAGCCTTGCAAAAACACTCCAAACCTCAGTTGTCAGCCCCATGGCTTTTGGCCAGATGCCACTTAGCAGCTGAAACACTGATTAATTGTCATCTTCTCCTTCCCTTTTTGTCTTAGACATAGTTTTTAAGGAAAAGAAGAATATGCAAGCTGATATCATGTCGAGAACAACTACAGTTGAATAATGATAGTTAGGAGATATATTTTATGTTTAAAATATATGAAATGAAAAGACAAGGAAGGGAACCTAGCTGAGTATACTGTGTATGCCATCTACTGCACAAGGAATATGGGGCTAGCCAGGGGCTTGGCTAAACCGTGCCAAAATACAACAGAGTTTTCAATTTTCCAGCAAATAGAAACAAAATACAAGTTTCAGAAGGTGTACTCAACAAATACTCCCCAATGTGTTTCTGATTTGTGGTCAGAATGTTTTTATTGCTGGTGCCTTGCACTTTTGAAACACTTATTTCCTAAAAGAAAGATTCCTTTCTATAAACTTCAACTGTCTGTTTTTCAAAGCAATTTAAAATCAAACACACAAATAAAATTCTTAACATATGGAAACCTTCATATAGGGTCTTACGTATTCAGAGTTAAAATTGTTTTATAAACTGTAATGCTTTGCAGATGAAAATACAGAGAAGATGACTGTTTTTAGCACTAATGCTTTTTGACAGCGTTAAACCTTGTTTTAGTAATTGACATCAAAATGTTTGGTGGTTTTAAATGGACCATTAATACAAATAGTATGTTTCAGGTTTTTTAGAAATTGTGCTTAATACTGTGAAGTGCCATAAAATTGCAAATGTGATACAGTGTTTTTATTATTAAAAAAATACTTATAATGAAACAACCCTCGTTCTCTCCCCACGTCTCTAGAGGAACTTCTGAAGCTCAAGGGGAGAAAACATTTCCTCTTCATCCATCCTCATAGTCTCTAGAGAAATAGACCTTTCTCCAGTTCCCAGTTTTGAGAAAGACAAAATAACAAAACAAAAACAAAATTGGCATTTTCTGCCATGAGGGCCCTAGAAGGTTGGTAAATTCCATTGAGGCATAAAAATATAATCAAAGGTCTCTCTCATGAGCTGGAAAGTGTATGCCAGAGAAATGAATTTCACACCAGTTCCATCACAAATCATGCTGCATCCAGGAAACGACTCAAACTTCTCTGAGCCTCAACTCATTTCTTTGCAAAATAGGAATAATAATATTACCTGCCAACATACAAAGACTGCTGGGATAATCTTATAAAGTACTGTATGTGAAAAGTCTTTGTAATGGAAGGAGTAATTATTCAATTCTATTTAATTCAACAATCATCTACTGAGTACCATTTAGTTCTCATCCACACTGCAGTGGAGAGAAGAAATGGATATGAAAGTTATGGATCTTACTGATGACAAAATACTAGAGAAGAAACTGGAATGAAAGTAGAAAATGGGATGGAGATGGGACCAGAAAATCATTTGGTTCTGAGAAAAGAAATGAGGGCATGAAATAGCACAGTGTGTTTCTGGAATTTCAAACGATCTAGCATTACAATATAAAAATCAATTGGTACACAGAAACAAACATGTTTGGGCTTACAGCATGTGAAGGATTGTTTTAAAAGTTTGTTATTTGTTGTTCATTTAATAAATATTTATTGAGAGCCCGTCATAAGACAGGAACTATACTAGTCAGTCAGTAAACAAACACAAACTAGAGAGACCTATAGAATAGGCCCCAATTTCATTGTATTCACAGTCTAGAGTTAGAGACAGTGGGCCTGATTAAGCGGGAAATTGGCAAGTATAATTTACACTTTATAGAGACCACTCTGCCATCAATTTCAAGGGTGGGTTCCAGGAGATGAGAAGTAGAGATTTACGTTAGTGTGTGGGCCTTTTTTTCCTCTGCTTCTGGGTGCCTTCTTGCCCCTTTCCAACTTAGTTTCTAAGCCTTTAAAAATTGGGCAAAGAACCTGAACAGACACTTCTCCAGGGAAGATGTACAGAGGGCCCATAGACATATGAAAGGATGCTCAATATCACTAGCCATCAGAGAGATGCAAATTAAAACCACAACGAGATATCACCTCATACCTTGGAATGGCTATCATTAATAAATCAACAAAAAACAAAGGTGGTAAGGATACAGAGAAAAGGGAACCCTAGTACATTGTTGGTGGAAATGCGTACTGGTGTAGCCAATGTGGAAAACAGTATGGAGTTTCCTCTAGAAATTAAAAATGGAACTGATTCTTGATCCAGAGAGTCCACTGCTGGGATATACCCTAAGAATTCTGAAGCACCAAATCAAAGAATCTATGCACCCCAATGTTCATAGCAGTATTATTTACAGAAGCCAACTACTGGAAATAGCTTAAGTGCCCATCAGTAAATGAGTGTATCAAAGAACTGTGGTACATTTACACAATGGAATACTATGCATCATAAAGAAAGAAAGAATTCCTACCCTTTGTGACAACTTGGATGGAACTGGAAAGTTTTATGATAAATGAAATAAGCCAGGTGATGAAAGACAAATACTATATGATCTCACCTATAAGTGGAATCTAATCAACAAAACAAACAAATGAGCAAAATAGAACCAGAGACATGGAAATGAGGGACAGACTGACTGTGACCAGAGGGGAGGTGGGAGAAAGATAAGGGAGGAAAGAAGGGGAAGGGCCTAGTTAGAGAACAAGTATAAATGACCCATGGATAACAGGATGGGGATTGACTTCAGGAATAGAGGGTGGGCAGGCCAGGGAGAGCAGCAATGGGGGAAAATTGGGACAACTGTAATAAAACAATTATAAAAAAAGTAATGAGACAAGTCTACCATGGTGGATATGATGAGGACAACAAAGAAAATTTACTTTTGGAAATGGGTAGATTAGGTAGTTCTATAGAAGATAGGGGAGAAGGGGAGAAGGGGAGCAGAACCATTGGGTATATTTTGGGAATATAAAAATATATTGAGAATATAAAGAACCATTGGGTTTTATCTTGAGAAGTTTAAGTTAGAAATTGAGATACTGGGAAGACAGTAACTTTGAATAACTAGCTGAAATCCATGTGAAAAACAGGGTAGAAGAGATTTTTTTTGAAGAATTATTTAAAGGGTGCAAAGAAATGCAAACAGTAGCCCAAATTATTCTTGAAATTTTACTGGGAATAAAAAGGAACAAAGAACGTAGTGGAAACAACGTAGAGGTTAGAATCATGATTTAGGGGAGAATGTGTAGCTCAAAAATTTGTGCTTCAGGCTGGGACCCAGACATATGTGTTTGCTAAAATGAAAAGAAGTATAAAAAATTTCCTTGGGAATTTATCAGTCAGCTGATACTGTGGTACATTAGAGATAAAAACAGAGACCCTGCTCTCAAGGATCCTGCAATTTAACAGGACTGGTAAATGTAACATGTTTGTAAAATTTAAAATAACTTCAAGTGCTATTAAGTAAACATTACTAATATTAATTGCTAGCATAAGCATGGGAACAGAAATTCACAGCCGGGCATCAGAGAAAAAATCAACATACTTCATGATTAGAACAAACTACTGAAATTCTATAGGAATGGCAGGCATCAAAGAGAAAGGGATGTTGATATCTGATAAACACCCACAAGATCCCACACTAAACATTATTCATGTAGTCAGGACCATGAGGATCTCCATTAGGGTGGTAGACTGTCTTGCGGTAATTATAAATCAGGGTAGAGAATGTATCAAACTCCTATGTTAAATTCCTAACAATGCACCAACCAACAAGAAAAATGTTTCACTTAAAAAAAAAATGGGTTTTGAAAGACAGCCATTGTGATCCACACCCAAAGGAATCAAAAAAGTTTGAAAAAGGCCCTTCTGTGAGGATATGTGGTAAAAAAAAAAAAAAATGAACAGCTTTATCTTTATCTTAAAACAGAGTGATTCCTAGTTTTCTCACTGTTGGTCACTGTTGGTTGCTGTTATTAATCAGCATTAAGGAGGAAAAAAAGACAACCATAGCTGCCCCCAAGAGTGGAAATAGAATCTATGAAGTGCTACAGGTATGCTTCCCTTCCCTACATAAGTCCTCAACGGGAGAGTTTGTAGTAGGTATAGTTAGGTACCTTAGTCCTTTCAAGCTGCTGTACCAAAGTACTGTCAACCAAGTGGCTCACAAACAACAGGAACTTATTTCTAACAGTTCTGGAGGCTCGAAGTCTAAGATCAGAGTGCCAGCATGCTCAAGTGCTGGACAAACCCTCTTCCAGACTGAAGACTGCTGAGTTTTCCTGGCAGGATAGAAAGAGAGCAATAGAGCTCTCCAGAGACCTTTCTTAAACATACTTATCCCATTCATGAGGGCTCCACATGCATGACCTAATTACCTCCCAAAGATCCACCTTCTAATCCCATCATTGGAGGTTAAGATTTCAACATATGAACTCAGGGAGGACACAGACATTCAGTCCATGGCATCAGTTTTTCCATTCTCTGTGAGGAAAACCTCTCAAAAGCAGCTACAAGTTTGAGGAGTAAATCTAACAATTTTCCTTCTAATGAGGCAGAGGAGGTCGCAATGACCACGAATGACAATGACCACGAATTTCCCTCTGGCCCTTGCCAAGCATCAGAAGGCCCATTGAGATGACCCACGTTTACATAGGTCATGGCAGAGGCACATTGCTTGCTAAATGAATCGTTAGAAAAAAGTAACTCCATAAATGAGCTATCATCTTATCCCTAGCAGAGACCTATAAAATCAAAATTCTAGCATGTTAGCTGATTGGTGTACTAACAGGTACTTGAAAGAATATAGACAGATTTGGACAGTACCTCTACAAAGGCCAAAAGTATTTCATTTGACCCAGTAGGAGGGAGCAGGCAGGACCTGTGTGGGAAATGACAGGATGCTGATGGTCAGGGAATGACTGGAGCTTCCAAATATCACAAATAGGTATGTGGCCCTTCATTAGTTCATCAGAGGAAAATGTAGGAGTCTTATCACACTAACACCTTCCCTGTTCTGCCCTACTTCCCTCGTTTCTCCTTTTTCTCTCTAACTTTTTAGGAAGAGATTGTGTCTGCCTGCATAGTACCACCAGGCCTTCCACAGGAAAATAAGCATAATTAGGATAATGATTGCCCCAATAAAAGAAGCTGGAGTTTTTTAATGGTTTTTCTGGAAAAAGGAGAATTTAAAGCAGTAGAAAAGGATACACTAGAATTAAGCTTCGTGAAAGTTTGCAGTGTTTGAGAGAAGCAGCTGTCATCCACATGGATAGTGGAACAAAAGGCAGAGATAGGATGGGAAGGTTTAAAGTACAATGCTGTTTATTAGTAATGTACTTCCTCTCTCTGGGTATCTTCTAAGAGATAGATTAGATTGGAGATTAGAATTTCTTTTGATTCCAGTTTTCCTTTGGACGGCTATTTCTTCAAACAATTCCAAGTATGGGCTGAGGCCCCAAATTTGATACCAAAAAAAAAGATAAAATAAGATGATACTGATTTTGAGAATGGGATAGAATGAAGAACTATTTATAATACTGAAACAACAGGATAATTGCATTGGACATCAAAAGGAGAAGAGAACAAATAATCTAGATGGTTTACAAGGCTTAGTTGATTGGTTCAGTGAAAATGCCAACAACTATGGGGGATAGGGAAGAAAAACAATAAGATAATAAATGTTAAAGATAACAAATAGGCAATGGAATGTCAATGTTTGGAGCTCATGACAATTAGAGCCAGAGATCCAACCTGCATGCATGCCCCTGAACAGTAAAAGCATGGAAAGAGATGAGACTCTTTAAGGCAGATAAATCAGTCAGAGTCTGTACAGGAATCCATGGGAATCTTGAGATTGCTAACTGTCCAACTGTTAATTCAAAATCTAAAATGTTAGCCACAATGGATGCTTTTTAGATAATGTGGCAGCACAAAAATGGAGGGAAAAACATCAACTCATAGCAAAAATTGCACCTGCTACAATCTTCACTTCCGTACCTGTTCACAAAGCCTATGCTGATAATCACAACAACTCTGCTATGACTCTCTGTTCTCATTACCCTCTGGCAGCCCCTTTAACTAGACAAGGTTTGGATCTGGTGAAATAACCCATATATTCTTTCCTATAAATTCTGAGTTATTGGTGGTCATATGGGTTAGCATAATTTCCAAGGGATGTTAAGTAAGAAAGTAAGTATGAAGTGATACTCCAACGATAGTCCTTTTTCCTCTACTCTGTAACAGCGACCTAATTTCTTCCTGGTAATTGTGATAAATTATCTAAGGCAGTATAGTGACCTTCACCTTCACTACCTGATATTTGAACAGCATGAGAAACCTAAAACATTAAATAAATAGTCTCAGTTTCCAACTTACTGGGAACACGTTGTTGTTTTCTCATGAAACGTAATTTTCTTAAGCACTATGATCTTCCAACTCATTAAATCAAACTATTGGGTGCAGAAAACAAAAATTATTCTAATGTATAATTAAGAATCATGCAAGAGAAGCCACTTCTACTTCTATGTCTTGAATTTCAGATTTATATGTCCCACCTTTGGAGCCTATATTGCCATTGGCTACTGGTTTAAGGCATATATCTCATCCTATAGGAATATTATTCTCTCACAAGATGTTTTCTACTTATTTGCACTGTAACTGAGGCTTTGGCAGGCCTTTTCACTGTTCTGTCAAGCCAGCTGCTTCTGGATGAGACATGTGGTACAGACCGGTGAATTCTGCAGTTGCAGGCCCATTATCATGAAATGTGATCCTACTTAGACATGATGTATATAGAGCCCCGGCCAGTGTGGCTCAGTTGGTTGGAGCACCATCCCATTGGCTGAAAGGTTGTAGGTCTGATCTGCAATCAGGGCACATAACCTGGTTTGATCTCTAGTCAGCACGTGGAGGAGAAAACAACCAGTTGATGTTGTGCACTCACATCAACGTTTCAGTGTTTTCTTTTTCCTCTCTGTCTCCCTTCCTCTCTCTCTAAAAGCATTTAAAAATATATCCTTAGGTGAGAATTAAAAAATGTGATTAAAAATGTATATAGAAAAAGAGACTGTTGATAACTCATTCTACAAATTCATGAATGGTACTATTCAAGGAATCATTTCAGGCATTGAAAGCAAATTCCTACCCAGAATAAGCTGGACACTTATCAGTGGCAGTAGCTAAATCATCCTCAGCAGAAAACCCATGCATCTAAAGGAAGATGACTTACCCACTTGGTGAGTAATCTTACCTAACTAATTATTAAGAGCCTCTTGTTCAATGAATTACCTCTGCAGAGTATTACATGAAATACAAATATTGTCACACTCTGTACTTTTCCAGAATTGCCATTCACATACCCAACCCCCATATCTACTTTTCAATTTTCTGTTAATATTTTTTTAAATTTCCAAGGTCCTGACAAGGAAATTCAATTCTTAGCCACTATGTATTCTACCAGTATAGATATGTTCCTGAGTCTCTCCTTCCACGTGCCATGGACAACTAGCTGGACATATTAGGATATTTTCACCTTGTGTCGAATATAGTACAATATTCATCCATTTCATTCCTTTTTTTCCCTCTAGATAATGGTGTCCCTGTGCATCAGAACAAGCAGGGCCCATTAACCAGTCACAAGAGATTAATATTGCAAATAAAATATTAAAACACTAGAATATTCTAAGCCAGTCATAAAACTGTGTTCACTTTGTCAGGATAAGTAATGAAATTTTAACAGATGCTTAAGAGATTATGCTTAAAGGCTTCTTAGAAATGAATCCCTTTTAAAAGTTATGTGTAAAAGGAACAGATATTTTCTGTCTCTGAATATTCTGTGCAAGAGACATCTAAATCTAAAGCAAATATCTTGGGAAAAAAGCACAGTAGCTTAAGAGTATGTGCTGACAAACCGAGGATGCACAGTGAAACAGAAGAAAGAACTGGTTCCTAGGTAATGTTGCATCACTGAGTTAACTATCCTTAGAATGGGTTTGTCTCTGGACTCCATGTTTGCAAGATACAATAGCCCTCTTATCTGCTGTTTTGCTTTCCCTGGTTTCAGTTACTGACAGCCAAATATGATCCAAAAGTATTAAATGAAAAATTACAGAAATAAACAATTCATAAGTTTGAAATTGCATGCCTTTCTGAGTAGCATGACAAAATCTCACACCGTCTTGTTTTCCCACTCTGTCCTGCCTTAAATGCGAATCATCCCTTACCCCAACATACTCATGCTGTATATGCTACCTTCCTCTTAGTCACTCAGTAGCCCGCTCAATTATCAGACTGATCCTTCCTGTATCCTATTGTATCACAGTGCTTATATGCAAATAACCTTTGCTTTATTGTTATGATTGTTCTATGTTACTGTTGTTGTTGTTATCCATCTCTTATAATGCCTAATTTATACATTAAACTTTATCATAGGTATAGGAAAAAATATAGTATGTGTAAGGTTTGATACCATTTCAGGTATCCACTGGGAGTCTTGAAATGTATCCCCCACAGTTAAGTGGGAACTATTGTAACTGATTCAAAAATGTGAAAGTGACTGAATAAAAGAGGTGGAATAAGGACAGTGAAGATCTCATGTTTCTAATCTACATAGTTGGATCCATTGAAAAAGAAGAAAAAAGAAAGAGAATTCTGATATAAAATTAATAAAATCAGAGCCTCTCACTGAATATTTTCCAAAAGATACAGGAATCAAGCTAGGAAAAACATGGGATTATGGGTGGTTCCTTCCACCCAAGTCAATTCTTTAAAGCTCTTATGCAGTGGCCTTTAAAATATAACCATGGGGTGAAGCAGAATACTAAGTCTAAATGCTGAGAATTCTCTATACATAAGAGTAACTCTAGACTTTGCCACCACCACAACATTGGCGTCATCTGGAAGTTTATTAGAATTGTGGAATCTCAAGCTCCTCTCAGTTCTACTTAATAAGAATCTTCATCTTAATAAGATTCCCAAGTGATTCATAAACACATTAAAATTTCAGAAACATGTTTCAAGACAAAAGTTTTGGATATAGTTACTAGAATATGGAATTGAACATAAGAAAATAGATTAAAAGCTTATTAAGTTCTCAGGGGTAATATATTTCCATTGGATTTTCTACTACTTGCTGCATATTTCAAACTCACTGATACAGAGGGATAGTTTTTGAATGGAAGATGTTTAAACATATTTACAGCCACCTTTTTTAGTATAGCAAATATATTTGGATTATAAACATGAAAATAAAGGAACATTAGCATTTGAATTCTGAGCATAGAAATTTTGCAGGATGAGCAAACAATTGTAGAGGCTTTGGAATATAAAATGTTTATATAACAGCTTAAAAAGAAAAAAAGTAAATATCACATGACTGGGGACATGGTTAAGTAACAAACAAAAGCAATTCAATGTTATAGCTAGGCATAATCTATGTACTGGGGATAAAAGTTATGAGTGATATAATCCTTGCTTAGGAAATACAGTCTAAATAAAATGAAAGCCAGATCTCAGATAAAAAATGAGTAGGACCAAAGAAAATGTATACTTTTGATAATCTTTGGTGTGTGCATCCCTGAACAAGTGGAAGCCTCACAGTGGGCATTTTTAACTTTCCATCATACATTCTCTTCTTCTAATAACACCACAAATTCCCTTTGAGCTTTTGGTTCTCCCCTACTTTCCATACGTGTGACACAAGTTCAGCTACACCATTGCTCCAGCATAGAAGAGTGACACACAGGCCTGGCCAATCAGAGCACATATAATACACTACATAATATTGTTGCCAGCTATGTCATCTCCATCCTAAACACAACTCCTGCAAGAAGAATGTCTTTTGCTGTAGTTCTTAAGGTGTTGTGAATGAAATATACTGGAGTGAAGAAAATCACAACCTAGAGTTATAAGTTTAAGAAACCAGAAAGATGATTACATTTGTAGTGATAGAAATGTCAGTAAGTAAAAAGCATTTGTGAAAAAATGAAAAATTCAATTTTCATTGCCAATCTCTCTGATGGAGAATTTAAAGCCCTGGTAATCAAAATGTTCACAGAACTGATTGAGCTTAGTCGAAAAATGAAAGAACAAATGAAAGATAACCAAAATGAAATAAAGCAAAATATTCAGGGAACCAACAGTGAAAAGAAAGAAACCAGGATTCAAAGCAACTATTTGGAACAAAAGGAAGAAATAAACATCCAACTGGATCAAAATGAAGAAACAAGAATCCAAGAAAATGAAGAGAGGCTGAGGATGCTCTGGGACAACCTGAAATGTTCCAATATCCGAATTATAGGAGTGCCAGAAGGAGAAGAGGAACAATAAGAAACTGAAAACTTATTTGAACAAATAATGAAGGAAAATTTCCCCACTCTGATGAAGGAAATAGACTTCCAGGAAGTCCAGGAAGCCCAGAGAGACCCAAAGAAGTTGGAGCCAAAGAGGAACACACCAAGGCACATCATCATTAAGTTACCCAAGATCAAAGACAAAGAGAAGATCCTAAAAGCAGCAAGAGAGAAGGAGACAGTTACCTACAAAGGAGTGACCATAAGGCCATTAGCTGATTTCTCAAAAGAAACTGTACAGGCAAAAAGGGGCTGGAAAGAAGTATTTGAAGTCATGAAAGGCAAGGACCTACATCCAAGATTACTCTATCCAGCAAAGCTTTCATTTAGAATGGAAGGGCAGATAAAGTACTTCCCAGATAAGGTCAAGTTAAAGGAGTTCATCATCACCAAGCTCTTATTATATGAAACATTAAAGGGACTTATCTAAGAAAAATAAGATAAAAAAATGAACAATAAAATGACAACGAACTCACAACTATCAACAAATGAACCTAAAAGAAAAGAAAAACAATGAAAACAAAAACTAAGCAAACAACCAGAACAGGAACAGAATCAGAGAAATGGACATCACACAGAAAGAGTTCAATGGGGATGGGGAAGGGAGGAATAGGGGGGAAAAGGTACAGGGAAGAAAAAGAATAATTAGTAGGCATAAAATAGATGGGGAAAGATAAAAAATGGTATAGGAAACAGAGGGCTCAAACAACTTATATGTACAACTCATAGACATGAACAAAGTGGGGGGAATGCTAGAGGGTTGGCGGGGCAGGGAGGAGGAGGGACAAAGGGGGAAAATGGGAAAACTGTAATAGCATGATCAATACAAATATTTTAAAAATAAAAAAATAAAAACATGAAAACATTTCAAAGTTTATATCAGGATACCAAGTGAAAAATTTTAAAGCTAAAGAAAAAATTGTCTTTAGAAAATTAGGAAAGAAAACAAACAAAAGCAAACTTCTGGAGATTAACATCTACAATATATAACCAGAAAAAAAATGGAGCAAGATCTAAGAATGTCAAATCAAGTGCACATTCACAAACTTAGAAAATATATCCTTCCTCAGGTGGGGGTGGGAGTATGTTTCTAACCAAATGAGAAATAAATGAATATAAAATATTTCAAGGATGAAAGGGTGAAGGAATTCTGTTATCCCTACAGTCCACTAACGAACTGCTTTCCTTACTGTATGCTCATGGCTCAGTAAATCTTCCCATCATACCAACTCCTATTGGAGTTATTAAGGTCTTTCTGTTTTTGTTTTTGTTTTTTTTTTATGCAAAAGTAAGTGTCTGTGCTTTGCTTAACTTATTAGGTTTCTGCCTTTTGCCCCATATTTCTTTTCTTCCTTGCCAGCTAATTGAAACACCCAAGACAACTCTACAAAATATTTTTTATCCAGTACTTTAGGTTGTTTTCAGAGGGATGATCTATTAGATTATACATTTCTTATTTTATGATTATAGATACTTTAAATTTTTTAAATTATTTTCTGTGTATGACTTGTGTTTTGTGATAAGATGCTGACATAGTTGCTTTATTTTATAACATTTCCACAAAAATTAAGCCTTTAGTTTGAAGTAAATAAGAAAAAATAGAAAATTCTTATTGTCTAATTACTAATAGACATTTTTAGGATCTTTGTGTTTGATTAGTAATTCAAAGACCTGTTAGCTTTAAACAAAAAGTTGTCCATTGTAATAGAAAAATAAATATCTACATAAATTAATGTGTTTATCTACAAAATCTTTGAGGTATGTAAGTATTAAGGCTTCAGAAAACTGATTTTTAATAATATTTGGGATTGTTTGTAAGATTTATGGCATACTTCATATAAAAAGTAAATTCCTGGACTTCCACCAAGATGGAGGTGTAGGTGGACGCACTGCACCACCGCTCACAACCAGAGAGATTAGACAACGAGTTCAATAGCAAAATAAACAACCAGAACAGACAGAATCAAACTGAGGGGAAGTCCGACACCCAAGAAGTTGGAGAGGACGTTCATCCATACTGGTAAGTGGGGCAGAGCCAGGCAGAGAAGCAGAGCGAGAGGCAGTTTGCCCGGAGGGACTCACGCTGCGAGCTCCTAGCCAAATCGTGGCCCCGAGAGACAAGTGAAGCTCACAGCCGAAGTAACCGGAGAGGCCAGTGGGAAGCAGCAGGGCTGAGACTGGTGGAAAAGGCAGTAAGAAACTAGGTTGTGGAGGGTGATTGGAAGCCTGTGGTGAACCGAGCAGGCGCCATTGCTCCCTCCCAGGCCCCGCCCCCAGAGGAAGCCTCACGACACCCATACGTAGCACACCAGCAAACACGGCACCGACCACCAACGAACACCTAAGGCTCCGACCCATTAAAGTAACAGTCTCGCTGAGATAAAAAGAAAGAAAATTGCCCAAATGAAAGATCAGAACAAATTACAACTAACGGACGAGGACATAGCCAACCTAGCAGATGCACAGTTTAAAACACTGGTAATCAGGATGCTCACAAAATTGGAAGAAAAGTGGATATAAATAAAAGTAAATTCCTTTTACATTTAAAAAAATAATGCAACAAGTTAAATAGGAAATATTAAAATATAAATTTTATTTAATTTAAAATTAGCATTCAGAAAGGTGACAAAATTCATATTAATTATACTCATGTATGAAAGAAAATATTTAAAAAATTGTATATTCTATAAGCCTATTTTGTATTACAAAATTTCAACCTTAATAGTGTGAATATACCATGTGAAACACAATTGAATAGGATGTATAATATGCAAATATTATGAGTAACACTTCAAATTGATACTTCCAAATTGTAGGTATAAGAATATTTAATGTCAGAAGCACTTTTTATTACAAAAAAATAAAATATTCAAATAAGATAAAAGTACTGAAAATGAACTATCTAGTGTTAACTATTGAATTTTTCTGGAATAGAGTTTGCACATTTCTTTAATCTTTCCCCATAAACCATACAAACTAACAAAGCAAAGAGTAGGCAGAATAAATTACCCTACTGAAGTCAAGATCCAGACAAAGCAGAGGTAGCTGGGATTCAGTAACACTGGGATTGAAATGATTTACATATGATAGAAAGATTCCTTAAAATGAGAAAATATTGTAGTTTCCAAGATGCTGATGATATAGGAAATAAAATTGTAGACAGTCTGGTGTTTTCAGAAAGAAACTGAGAAAAATTGTTTGGGTTTGGTATGTAACAGTTACAATAGTACCTTGGTATAGTAGGCATTTTAGGATTGGTTATGGAGTTGGAACCACAGTAAATGAAAAACAATGAGACAGAGATAATGAGGAGAGAAAGACTGGTAACAACATAGAGTGGTGGGGTAGGGAGAGAAGAAGGAGAAGAAGAAGAAAAAGAAGAAGGAGAAGGGAAAGGGAAGAAGAGGAAGATGAGGAGGGAGGATGGAGAAGAAGAGGGGGAGGAGAAGGGGATAAGGGAAGAAGGTGGTAGGAGGAGGAGGAGATGATGGTACAAAACATTAAAAAGATAGTTAAGCCCTGCTGGGTAGCATAGTTGGTAGAACATTGTCCCAATATGCCAAGGTTGCAGGTTTGATCCCTGTTCAGGGCATGTACAAGAAGCAACTGATAAATGCATAACGAAGTGGAATAAGAAATTTATGTCTCTCTCTCTCTTGCTCTCAAATAGATAAATATTTTTTTTAAATATCTGAAAGTATACAACCAGAAGCCAACTCATTACAAATGATATTAAAATAATGATAATAAAAACAGTATGAAATACATCTTTAAAATATCAGTTTAAAATGCTAAAAATCTCATCAATATCCATATAAAATAATAAACATGAGAATATGAATAAAATAAATTCTAACTTTTAGATGAAAAATGTAGTTATTAAAATACAAAGACTTATACATAGAATAAACTCCAGAAGAAACAAAGAGAAAAAGAAATAAAACAAATGTTTCTGAGGGGTTAACTCAGAATATAGCACCTGGAAGAAAGGAGAAAAATATTTAAAAAAGAAGAAAAGGAAAGATTACAAGATACAGAGGATATGGATCACTAACCTCCAATAAATAACTAATAGGTACTCCAGAATTAGAAAGTGGTCTGGACCTAGACTGATGGTGCCCCCAGATGGTTAGCAAAGGCAAGTTCAAATCTTTCTGGAGAAACTTATCTCATTGAACTACTACAAATAAAGTTTCAAAAATAATAAGTTCACAGTTGAAATCTGGGAAACAAATATAGAAATAAGAACTCATGAGCAAAGAAGAACAATAACAATGAAACAACTAAATAAAATTCCAAGTCTTCAGGTAAGAAGTGACCAGGAAACAGTATAAGTGTGTTTAATATGCTTAAATATATAAAAGTCTTTAGGAAGGTCGGGGGTGGGTAGGGCAGGGGAGAGTAAAGGGGAAAATGGGGACAACTCTAAGTAACAACAATAAATTTTTTTTAATTTAATTGTTTTTAAGATTTTATTTATTTATTTATTTTCAGAGAGAGGAGAAAGAGAGGGAGAAACATCAATGTATGGTTGTCTCTCACATGGCCCTCACCAGGGACCTGGCCTGCAACCCAGGCATGTGCCCTGACTGGGAATCTAACCGGGACTGTCTGGTTCCCAGCCCGCACTCAATCCACTGAGCTACACCAGCCAGGGCAACAATAAAAATTTTTAAAAAGTCATTAGAAATATAAATACAGATCAGGAGACAAGAAAATCAAGTTATCCGGCAAAGCAAAAGTAGGACTTCTATTAAGAAAAAATATATAATTATTTAGATTAAAAATTATTAATCATGCTCAACAGTAATTTAGGTATATATATATATGAAAAGAAAATTTGTGGATGAAAGATAAAGTTGAAAAAATTATCCAGAGTATGGCACACACAGACAGTAGTAGTAAATGTTAAAGAATGGTAAAGAGACACTAAGGATAAAGAGAAAAAAAATATATATGTATATTTAAGAAAAAAGATAATATATAGCATAGTAATGATAACAAATTTACCAGGAAGTTATAAAAATCTCAAAGCTACAAAGAACCCTTAAAGTAGATTTGAGAATGGATTGAAGAAGGAAAAGATTGCAATATGCAGTTTGATAAGAAAGGGAAAGAAGATTGTCCATTTTAGTAGTCTTAGTGAGCTAATGTCTAATCACTATGTTGTACACCTGAAACTAGTACAATATTTTATGTCAACTTTAATTAGAAATTAAAACAACTAAATAAATAAATCTCGTTTTTCCTTTCTATCTTATTATATTGTTGACACCACTACAGATGTCCCACCTTTTCCCACAGTTTGCTCACCTCAATACAGCTCCCACCACACCCTGGCCTTTTCCATGTTATTGTCTATGTCCATGGCTATGCACACATGCATATATGTTCTTTGACTAATCTTTTCCAGTCCCCCTACACACATCCCCTCTGAGACCTGTCGTTCTGTTCCATGTATCCATTCCTCGGATCCTATTTGTTCATCAGTTTATTTTACTCATTAGATTCCACATATGAGTGAGATCATATGGTATTTGTCTTTCACTGACTGGCTTATTTTGCTTATGTAATAATCTTCAGGTCCATCCATGCTGGCACAAAGGTAAGAGTTCCTTCTTTTTTACAACTTTATAGTATTCCATTTTGTAAAGGTACCACAGCTTTTTTATCCACTCATTTACTGATGGGCACTTGGACTGTTTCCAGATCTTGGCTATTGTAAATAACACTGCTATGAATATAGAGGTGCATATGTTCTATCTGATTGGTGTTTGGGGGTTCTCAGGATATATTAACAGAAGTGGGATCTTTGGGTTAAAATGTTACTGAAAAACAGTTAGCTGGAGTGCCAGGGGAGTCTCTGCCTATTGGCAAGACGGAAGAAGGGGGAGGTTCTTACACTGAGCAAGACAAAAGCTAGAAAGATGAATGGACAGGGCCAGAGTACCCTAAAAGATAGAAAGATGAATGAATAAGGCATCGAGAGTGCCAAAGGCTAGAAAGATAACTGGATTAAGAAAAAGCCCTCCCCTTCCTATTCCTATAAGAATTGCAGGCTTGAGCAGGTAAATGGAGATGGTCTTTGAGCTGGGAGTCCACCATTCTGTCCTATTGTGCTGCACCAGAATAAAAGTATTTCCTTTTGCACCAGAACCTGCTATATGAATTTGGATTTTTGTGGCAACAGGCAGCTAAACCTCAGTTTTCATTTATAACAAAAAGACATTTCCATTTTCAATTTTTTCGAGGAAATTCCATATTGTTTTCTCAGTGACTGCACCAGTCTGCATTCTCACCAACAGTGCACTAAGGTTCCCTGTTCTCTACATCCTCACCAGTAATTGTTTTTTGTTGATTTATTGATGGAAGCCATTCTGGCAGGTGTGAGGTGATAGCTCATTATTGTTTTAATTTGCATCCCTCTGATGATTAGTGATGTTGAGGATTTTTTTCATATCTCTACTGGCCATTTGTATATCCTCTTTGAACAAGTGTCTATTCAGGTCTTTTGCCCATTTCTTAATTGGGTTATTTGTGTTCCTGGTGCTGAGTGGTATAAATTCTTTGTATATTTTGGAAATTTACCCCTTATCAGATGTATCATTGGCAAATATATTCTCCCATATGGTGTGTTCCCTTTTCATTTTATTGATGGCTTCTTTTGCTATGCAGAAGCTTTGAAATGTGATGTAGTCCCATTTGTTTATTTTTTCCTTTCTTTCCCTTTCCTGAGGAGATGTATCTGTAAAATATTGCTGCATGAGAGGTCTGAGATTTTACAGACTATGTTTCTTCTAGGATTTTTATGATGTCATGACTTGCATTTAAGACTTTTATCCAGGAGGTTGGGGGAAGATGGCGGCGAGATAGGGGGAACAGAGTTTACTTCCTCCTGCCCACTGGTTGATTTTCTGAGGAACGGAACGAAAACCCAGCAGTATTCCAACACATATGATGATTGATGCCCAAGATTACAGGGGAATTTGAACATTCATACGGTAAGCAGAGTGCTTCGGCACGAAAGTGTCCCCACCGGGACCAGCCCGGGGAGCAGGGAGGGGCTTCGGTCCCAGACCCGGCAGCCTCCTGGATCGGACGCAAGATCCTTGGGGAGGGAGCCAGAGTGGGATTTGTGAGTGGTCAGATGCTTGTTTGGTCTGGCGGGCATAAATAGGAAGAATTTTTCGGAAAGGAAAAACAGGAAAAAAAGTGGTGCTCCATAGCTATTTGGAGAGGCCCCGCCCCCAACAGTCCAGAGGTCAGTGCACCACTGGGATCCGGTGTGCGACCAGGATCAGTAGGCGACTGGGATCGGTGCACGACCCAGTTCGGAGGCTCAGGGAAGTCGGCCTGTAGCACCGGAGTGAGAACACGGTCAGCCCTCAGCCTGCGGCAGCTTGCGCTTCCATCAAGGGGAATTGGAGGCTGTTTGAGGTTGGGGACCAAGGCCTTTCCCAGCTCATTCCAGAAGAATTGGGAACAGCTTTCAGTCAGCAACTCTACGGCCAAGTGCGACCTGCGCAACCAAACGGGAAGCTAAGGACCGTGTGCACCCCGGGATCTGTGGTTTAATCGTGCACAGTTCAAAAAGACCAGGGACAGTGTACAACTGGGCCCCTCAGCCAGAGCTCTTTGGCTCACATCCCACGTCAGACAAGAGAGCGGTCACAGGCACACAGCTCAAAAATAACAGGGACAGAGCGCAACCGGGGCCCCTCGGTTGGTGCTTGCTGGCGCACTACCCAGGGACAGAGTTAAAAGCCAGCACAGCTGTGCGGAGCTCATGCCGACAGCTGGGGACAAAGCCCTTGTCATCCAGCCCCAGCGCATGTAGCCCGGCAGGACCAGTCAGCTTTGTGGGAATAAGGCAGAAGAACCCCATTGAGGGGAGTGGCAGACCGGAGCTGCAGACTGCACAAACTCTTGACAAAGAGCGGGGTCCAAACTATCCAGAAAGGGCGCAGAAAGAACTTATTAGTTAGACCAGCAGCGAGAAAATAGGCGATGGGAGAGCTGCCCCTATCAGGTGCACATCAAAAGAACATTTAGACTCAGAAGCACACCGAGGAACTGGGCTGGGGTCTGGACAACAATGAAGAGTACACCTCAGGAAGGAAGAAAAGCAAAACTAACATCTTCCAAGCCGGACGCAGCCTGACCGGACAGCTTTAAAATCAGAAAGCTGAAGGGTTTTTTTGGTGTGTGTGTGTGTGTGTGTGTGTTTTACTTTTGTTTGCTTGTTTTTGGTTTTTTTTT
>PVJI01011545.1:0-55559 GCA_004026765.1 Micronycteris hirsuta | reverse complement strand
TTTAGGGAGAAGATGTCAGGCCATGACAGGCCAACATCCCAGACGCGAAGGCTCCACTGTGAGACCCCAGCACCCACACGGGAGCCTCGCCTTTGCCCGGGCCTTAAACTCAAGATCCTGTGTCATTCTTACCGTCTACACTCCAAGGAGTGCCTTCCGTGAAATGTCCCGCCTACCAACATGAACACGGACCGATCGCCACCCTTAGCTATGGCGCGACTCATTAAAATGCATGCTTCTCTTTGAAGAGTCCGTTAGGAAATAAAAATATATTTGCTTTCTCTAGGGTTGTGAATTTCACAGAACTTGTATTTTGTGCTGGTGTGGACGACTCCCTCAATCCCTTGACTCACTAATCATCGTAATTCAGATGGTCCATATTCTCTGTGCTCCTTCCCAATGTCAATGTTAGATGATTTGATGAAAGGCCTAGGGCACAAGATTTCAGTTTTTTTAAATCTAAAATTAAAGGTGATGCATTTCAGGTCAAGAATCAGTAAACACATATAAGGGTGGGCAAAGTAGACCTACAGTTGCACCGTGATGTTCTTTTGAGTTAATAAGGCCATTCCCTGCATTTCTTTTTCCTGATGAACAGTGATAAACCTCCTTTGGCCCACCCCTATAGAAACACAAAGATGCATTTAACTAAAATAAAAGCTTTGCAGAAATGCCGTTCTATATGGAAAGCAATTTTGTATTTCCTTTTCTATTGCGGATTTTAAAATTCTGATCAAGACTTACTAAACATGTGTTTCAACTCATCATTTTGTAGTGTGAAAACAGTGCTCTAGAACATGGTCCTCAGAAGTACGTTCCCCAGAAACGGACGTTCTCTGGGTTTTCCAATGTCAGAAAACCCCTAAAGTTATTTCCTTTATTTCTTCACGCTGGTTTGAAACTCACAGTCTTATTACGCGTACTTAACATAATACTTCTTAGCAAGCTTTGTTGCCTGGGTATTTTCTCCAGAATTTTGTGGGTATTTTCTCCACAGAATGAAAATGCAGAAGTGACCCAGTGGTGGCCTCATCTGATCATAGATGCATGGGGTCATTGTCCTAATTAGGATATTGTGTGATTAGTGTCGCCTGGTTTTTTATGGCATGGAATTGACAACATATTCCAATGGTCATCGAAAAGATTTAAGCATTGTTTCTTAATTTTGGTCAACTTTTGTATTCTGAGGCCCCCCCTAAGGATGGCTAGGAACAAAATCTGGCCTGAGGACAGTGCTTCAGATCCCCCTGTGGCAGGTGGCTGGTAGTGCCTGAAGCTCTCCTAAATATTTTGATGGAAAATTTTGTATCACACGTGCACAAGATTTATTGACCACTCTGTAGGATTGATCACAATCTGGGACTAGCAGAGAACAGAATTCCACAAAAAAACATGAGGTGGGTACAGTTGTGTTGCTCAAGAAAAAGAGTTCTCCATTCAGAACTGCTTTCTTAGAAAACTAGCGACAATAGCAGTGAATTCTAAATGAAAACCACGTTTCAGTGAAACAGCCCAGGACTGAAAGAAAACTAGCCGCGAGCACACCCAGAGTTAACGCCAGCTGATGATGCGCTGAGGAAGTGAGGGTCTGTTTTCAGTGGTTATTTAGGGGATGGAGAACTTTTCAAGTAGCCAGAAAGTTGCATAAAGTGCAGTTTTAACTGGATTCTGTCATGCTACTGAAAAATCTTAAGTGTCGGGTCACTTGGATGGAAGAGAAAGTAAAATAGTCCTAGGTCGCTTTTTTATTTTTTTTTCCTCCAGTGGAGGTTGGGAGGAGGGGGGCTTTTTTAAGTTTTCTAGAACCCTTCCAAAAAAGCGTTGTTAAAGATTCCTTTAAGTAATAGGGACACAAATAATCAGAGATTAATGTCATGCAATTTAATTAACTAGGTGAAGGAAAAACACCATTTTCATTGTAGTGGGATGTGAGCGCCCTCCCTCGCTGTATCCTGCGTCTTAATGTTCTTGCCGTCTATGCCAACTTGGGGCATTAAGGCTCTGTCATTACTTGGCAATTTTTTCCTCTAATTTCTTGTGACACAGACTGCTTCCATCCACAAGAAATGTGAGGTGAGGCGGAGAGAATTCCTGCAGACTGACTTGCTATATGCAGAACATTCATTTGCATTATTCATTAGATAAGAGCCCTGATTTGCATCTCATTCCCGTTGTCTCCTTTAGGTGAAAAAATCCTGGAGGACTCTCCATATTCCCCCATTTTTTAAATATTAATAATAATTATTAGGGGAATTAGACTTGATCGCTGGCCTAGATTTTGTCCTGCACTATTTGCAATTTCTCTAAAAAAAAAAAAATACCATAAGCACCCCCCAGGTCCCCATACCAATGTGGTTTTTCCCCTCTGTGTTTAAAATATTTAAAACTTTCACATCTGATGAAAGATTTGAATACATAAATATATTTTGTTGAAATGCAAACCAAGACATTCATTTATGATCCATAGCTAACATTAGGCATGGCAAGGAGGAGGGGATGGAAAATAAAAAAGCGTGTAGGCACAATTTAGCATTTAAGTCTCCCTAAATCTCATTTGAGAGATTTCCCAGCAGCAGATCCATGTCACCGATCAGAAGATGCTGCTGGTAATAAATTCTTCCCCTCTGGATGGTCACGTCTAAGTGATGGAATTTTGCTTTGCCTTTTCCAAAGCAATGACCAATTAACATTATAATTTCTCATACGCTTTAGCCCCATCATTATCTAGGACAATTATGTACATACATATATATGTGTGCATATGTGTATACGTGTATATATGTGTGCATATATGTATACGTGTATATGTGTGTGTGTGTGTATGTATACACACACACTCATCAATGTCATACTCTGTATTGGCCTCTGGAATTCCTGTAATGGGAACAATAATAAAATACCTTTCTAATTTCCTTGGCCTGCAGTCTCAACTCACCACAGTCACGGTGGACTTCCAAGCCCCCTCCATGCCCTGGGTGTAGACGCTGTGGGCTTTATGTACTAATGTGCTCTCCAGGATTCCCTGCGATTCTAAGTTACGATGCGAACTGCCAGGGACTCTGACCCCTGTCTGCACTTTCCGTTGGAAGCCCTGGTGCACGGACAAAGGAGAAGCGGGACATCGTGCGGGTGGCGGCCTTCGCTGTGCTGCTCAGGAGAACGCGGAAAGAGGAGTCAGAGCCTCGTTCTTCTGCCCGCCGAGTCGCTGCCGTTCAGCGGCCCCTTGAGTAAATGACGGCACTCCGTTGAAGGTGGCAGCTAATCCAGTGTCCTGCATCCATCACAACACTCAGAACTGGGATGGGATTCCCGTGGTGGCAAGATGACAGTTGTAACCAGAAATACGGTGTCTGGCAGGAGGGCTGGGATGGCTTTTTTTTTTTTTTTGGAAATCCTCACCTGAAGATATGTTCATTGATTTTACAAAGAAGAGGAAGGGGAAGAGAGAGGAGGTGAGGACACCAACTGATGTCCTCCCATAAGCACCCTGACTGGGGATCGAAACTCCAGCCTAGTTTGTGCCCTGACTGGGAATCGGACCGGTGACCCTTCTGTGTGTGGGACGTCACTCCAGCCAACGGAGCACAAGCCAGGGCTGGGATGGCTTGTTTGGAGTAGAGTTTTCCATTGTTCATTGTTCCATCAACATAGGAACCACGATGGAACCTGTTCTTATGTTCTACTTTTTCATGTTTAATTCACTGGTGGAAGATGTCATCACAGATATTTATTGTCCTCATGTGTGGACATGAAACTGGCCTGTGTCCTAGGCTGGTTCCCCAATGGATGCTGCAATGTGGAACAACCTCTTCTGGCCGTCACGGCCGTGTCTGGTACCTGTGGACATTGAAGGGGTTTTGGCATCCCCAGGAGGAACCCCACTTTTGAAATAGCCCATATTTGCACTGGCCTGAAGCTGGCATCCTGGCTAAGATTTTTGGCAAGTGACCAGTTGGGGTAAGATCAAATTGTATTTTTCTTGCAAGAGTGATTGTTGAAAAAGATAGTTTTCCACGTGAAGCATTGAAACGTTTTCCTATAATAAAGTGCCTTTTGCTTATTTAAATCGGGCCAAATGGTGCCCTTTCCAAGTAACAGGCATGAATATTAAAAATCGGGGTCAGCTTACACTTAGTTGTCTTAGTTTGGGAGGATTATCCCATTTGGTGGACATCAATCTTTGCTTTCGTTAATGTCCTAGTGAACTCCTAGGGCCTTGCTTTCTAAAAATGCCCCTGGTGAGCCATTTCTTCTGCAGACGTCTTACTGTGCTTTCAGAATCCTGAATGAATTTAAAAGATTACATTTGGATGTCTCATATACATTTCCAAAATAACGTGGCCAAAGACAACTGTGATTTGCTACCCTGCCCCCCCCCCACCATCCCCCAAAACTATTCCGGAGCAGCTCAGCAAGTGATAGCACCGTCCCTGTTTGCCAGAACCCTAGGAGTCATCCTCGAGTCTCTGTTTCCCTCGTCCTTATGATCTGGCTACTGTCGTTAGGTAAGAAACCACCTCAAAACATAGTGGTACACAGTAGAGACAGGTGTGTGCAATGAGAGATTTTGTCATGGTCACCGTTGGTAAATACTCTCTGTCCACAGCTATCCCGTTATCTTCCTTCCACATGCCCAACATGCAGGGGCATCAGGCATAAGAAAACCATTATACACATTCCCATTTAAAAACAAAATAGAGAAGGAAGAGGAGGCGCCCAGGGCAGCACCACCGTCCAAAGGCATTTCGGGAAGTCGGCGGGGCACAGCTCACTGGTTCCTCGCTAAGGACTCACATCTCCTCCCTAGAACTTTGGAAGGCTCCGCCTTCCCCAGCGCCTGGTTTCCCTCCCTGAGTTGTTCTGCCTTTCTGTAAGAAATGGCCTACATTTGCATGGCACATTGTAGATATTTAATAAGTATTTGATGACTAAGTGTAGTGGTGTGTTGGTTTATGTATACCCAGCAGTTCGGGGGAGGGATGGGGGCTGACTGGCAGCTTTTCTGAATTTCCACACTGCCACCAGAGCCGATGTCATGCTGCCAGCAGTTCACCAAGCGACTCACAAGATTCCCTAAAACTGGGGTTCAGAGCACTGAATGAATGAATGAATGAGTGAGTGAATGTTGCAAAGAACAGAGTAGTTCACCCAAGGGGGCAGGGGCTCCTTCTTTCCACAGTCCCTGTGGTTTTAGCTCCAAACAGACCACACTGGTGAGGATTCAGAGCATAGCTCTGATGGATGAGAAAGCGTTAACACTGTATCCTAGCTACTGAATCTCTACCACAAAGTCAGGAGGAACACTGAGGCCACAGCCTGTCATTTCTTCATCTTTTTTCACTGCCTCAGGTGCTGGCGGGGACATGTAGGGTTGAGAAGCAAGGGCAGGATGACTTTGCAGGGAGAGGATGGCAGGGATTTGAGCAGGCAGCAGTGAAAAGAAAGGAGAAGGGGGAAGAACCATTAATATTTCATATTAGGTGTAAAAATGCTCAGTTACAGCTTTGGCTAGGACGAGAAACTTCCTTGAGAATGCCGGTTAGACTTCTACGCTGAATGATCGTACAAAAGACTGATTTGGGATGAGCTCAGTCATTTACGTCTGTCTGCCATGTGCAATGACAGAGGCATTTGTAATTTTTCAAACACTATCTGCCACTCAGCATTGATGACACTTTCTTGACAGTTCTTAATTACAAACATACCATTTGATTTTTTTGTGAGCAGCAGCCCATGCTGGTGTGACTCTGGCGATAGAGCTGAATGGATTTGTGGCATTGGGTGGGATTGTATTTATCGCATCAGGTAGGGTGTCTCGACAGCACGTAGCGGGTGGCTACACCGGGTGGCAGGACAAGGGGTGAGACTTAGATGTCTTGTCTCAGCTGTGGCCAGGGTCTGCTGTGTCTCCTTCTCAACTGGCAGGTCGGTACCGCGGCCCCACACACTGCAGCCCTTCCACACTCTGCATTAGTAATACCTCCTGTTAATGCGCCTTCACTCTGGGGGTCGGGATGAATACATTCTAAAATGCTCTTTTGGCCGGCATCAGGATCCAGAGTTTCAAAAGTGCATGTATAATTAATTTTGCATTAATTTTTTGAATTAATACCAAGAGAAATGCCTTGTGTTTTATTAATTGCCAGGTGTGACTCTAAAGAAAACCCCAGCCTCCCCTTCTGCACTCACGTGAATGATGTTGCAGCGAAACTGTCCCGGTTGAGGATAAAAGTATCGCAAGAGTGTCTCCCAGTAATGTATCCTTCGGTTAATGGACCGGGACCCTCTAGACACTTCACAAATCCACGGAACAGAGCAGATTTTTTGCATTCGAATTCCTGACTTAGCTCAAAAAAATGTGAAAAATCAGAGGCAGCTGAAGGTCCCCTATTGATTACAAATGTGGGGATCAAGAGTAAGTTATTCCATTGGAGACAGCGTTCATTTACATTTAAAATGGTCCCTCCTGGTAACCTCCTCTCAGTTAGTGGCATACAAATCGATGACACTTCTAGAGTGTTAATTCCACCCCACTTGAGGGCTTCCTATGACAAACTAGACATTGGTATTCAGTCACATTTGGGGGTCTCTAAGAGTTTGAGTGAATTTCGAAATGCAAGTGAAGCTTAGGGATAAATCTGTGACACACTTCTTAGTTTTTGTTTTTTTAAAGAAAAACTAGTAGTGTCTACAGGTAAAAATGGGAGTTTAAATTCTCGTTACTGTCAAAATTACTCTTTGCTGCTCAAATAGCTTTGACTCAATGGATGTTTCCTCTGTCGTGTGCGCATCCCACTCCAACAGTGGAGAGAGTCTCATAAACTGCTCCAGTCGTCTCGTCTCTTACAAAGGACTTCATGGGCTATAATCCCTCAGTCGTGCAGCGTCTTATCGGTGTGAGAATCCCCCACACATCACCCTGGTCAGACGGAGAGTTCTAGTTTGAACACAGCTAAAAATGGAAAGTTCTTACGTCCCGTGACAGTGGGTGCTAACACCTGTGTCCTAGCACCTAAATGTGAGTCAAAAGATCTTTCTTTTAAAAAAATGCCTTATTGGAACAGCTGTTGGGACACCCTTGTTCATAGCGGCAGTATTCACCATAGTCAAGAGGTGGAAAAACTCAAATGGCCACCAACATAAAAGTAGGTAAGCAAACTGTTCCCCTAACGTACGAGGGAATCTTACTCAGACTTAAAACCAATGAAATTCTGGCATGTGGCGCAACATGGATGCACCTTGAAGACATTCTGCTAAGCAACGTGCCCCGGACTCAACAAAGGACAAATATGGCATCGTTCCGCTAGTGGGCGGGGTCTAGAAGAGCCAGATTCACAGATGCAGAAAGTAGAGGGTGAGGTCTGGGGCCTGGGGGAAGGGGAAATGGGTAGTACTTTTTGAACGGGTACAGATTCTCCGTCTGGGAAGATAAAAATGTGTCGGAGGTGGACAGTGGCGATGGTTTCACAGTCCTGTGAATGTACTCAATGCCCCTGAGCTGTGCCCTTGAACGTGGTGAAAATGACAAGTTTTGGACTGTGTGTGTGTTTGCCGCCATGGGAAACAGCCGCAATAGGGATACAGAAAATCTCGGAAGCAGCCAGGAGTCTGGGAGCATCTATGGGTGCCTCCTCAGTCTGTCCCTGCGGTGTGCCCTGCCTGTCTGACCCCTGCTTTGTGCCGCTAGCTCTCTGCTTTGCACACAGCCCTCCTGGGTGAGTGAGTGAGCTCTGTTTCCTAGGGGGAAGGCAGAGGGACTCTGTTCAAAAGCCTTATCCCAAGGGACGGCTTCATTCCCCAAGGTTTTCAGTGCATTCCCTCTGCCCCTTGCCCCAGGAGTCCTCTCGTAACCTCAGGGCTCAGATTCCAGCTGTTGACCCCCAAATGCCAGCATCTGGAGGTTGGCCCCTGCCTTCCTCCTTCCAACTCACAGGAGCCCTGGATTCACGTATATTACTAGCCTGGAATCTCCCTCTCTTTTTCTGTATTTTCTCTCTTGGTGGCCCTATCTTCCCTGATCTTATTTTTCTTATAGTACCAAAATGTGCATTTAGTTTTAAAAGTTAAGATGCAACCGCTGTGCTTGGGTGGGTAAAATGGCCTGTCGTACAATTGCTCCGCCACCTGTGTGGGCACATCACACTTACATGGAAATTGCCAGTGATGCCACGGGATTGGATCCGAATGTTCACTGTAATTCCCTTGGCTCACACGAGACAATAAAACCTGACTAATTGTGCATAATGGGATTTAGATGACACTGGTCTCCGGTAAAATGAGAACCACTGACTCTTCCTGTGTAAAGAATTACATTTTCTTTCCTTTACATGCCATGTGTATCCTACGCAAAGTCAACAGAGGCTAACAGGTAACCTGAGATGAGATACAGGAGGATTGTCATTCACCATACACTGGCATTGTAATGTATGACAAGCGCCCTTAAACATACTAAGTGTCTAATTGCTGGGTTCAGAAACGAGCCCCATAGGTAGCCAGATTGCCTTTGCCCTTGGGTGGGAGGATAGCTGTCTCCCCTGGGAGGTAGGAGAGGTTGTGTCCTGGCATTCTTACCGCTCCAAGAACGCCTACCCTGTCTTCGCTGTTGACGCGTCTCATGTTCTGTTTTCTGCTCGCTGGTCTCCTCCTTTCTCAGTCGGCCACACAGGATCGCCAGTTCGGCCTCGTTGGTGCCGTGTCTTCGATTTCCACCTGTTTGTGCTTTTCAAGCCAGGACTCTCAGCTGCCCACTGACCAGTTCCATGTCTCAGAATAAATTAAAATTCTCGATACTTGAAATTGACCTCGATCTCTTCCTCTTCATTGCCCAATTTTTCTTTTCTTTTCTTTTCTTTCTTTCTTTCTTTCTTTCTTTCTTTCTTCCTTTCTTTCCTCCTCCCCCTCCTCCTTTTTTTTCTTCTTCTTTTTTGTATTCCCTGTTTTTCTCTGGCCAGAACCCTTTCCTACTCTCCCAAGTAATAGCAGGCAGTAACTAGTATGATTGAGCATTTACTACAATATCTCTCAGGTACTTCGGCACAGAGCAGCCCTTGGAAGTGTATTTCATTGTATCTTCAGTCTGCACCTGAGGAAACAGCGTCCGAGCGAAGTTGAGGGAGGAACTTGCCCACAAGCCCCAAGTGAAGGTTCCGGCATTAAGACATCAGGGCTCAGATCTTCATCGCTGCACTTTGCTGACTCATCCTCGAGTCCTACAACCTCTAAATGTCGCTTGAACTTATCTCTTTTGTATTTCCTTAATTATTACCTTAGTTCAGTCAACATAATTTCACCTGGAATATTCCAAGTCTTAATTTGCCTCCCTCGGATTTATCCCTTTTCAGCTATAAGACACACAGACCTCCCTCCCTTCCTCTTTTTTGAGCAACTAAAAAAGAAAAGACTGATCATGTCTCTCTCCTGCTTCAACTTTCAAAGGCTCCATCTATGTTTTTACTACATTTTTAATTTAAACTATCTATGGCGATTCACTGGGGGTGTCCAACCCACGGCCCACGGGCTGCATGCGTCCCAACACAAAATCATAAATGTCCTTAAAACCTTTTTCTTGCTCATCAGTTTTTGTGAGTGTTTGTGTATTTCATGTGTGGCCCGAGACAACTCTTCTTTTTCCAGTGTGGCCCCGAGACGCCAAAAGGCTTCGGATGTCCCTGGCAGGCTTTTATAAATGGACGTGGAGTTTCTGTAGGGAAAATTTATTTCAGATTCTAAATAGCTGCCTCACAGAGTTTGAGATGCAAGCCTCATGCAAGCCCAAGCCGTGGTCCTCTTACATTCGAATGGGTTGCAGTTCCTTTGCATATTTAAAGAAAACTTACATCGTTTTCTATGTGTGCTTAGGGAACAATAAAAGCGTGGTGAAAATACGTATGTTTTACAGTTAGGCAAATCTGTGACTGAATTCCACTGCCACCGGGTCTTTTTCTGTGTTGGTAGATAGTTTATTTAAATCCTCAGTTTCCTCATTGGAAATATGAAGATAAATCCTTCCATGTTTATGTCTTGGGGGGTTAAGGTTGCCAGTTAAAATGCAGAACATCCAGTTAAATTTGAATTCCATGTAAACAATGAAAACTCTTAGGATATAAAATTTTAGTGTGAAATGATTCCTTGTTTATCTGAAACTCACATTTCACTGAGTGTGCTATAGTTTCCCTCTCTTAATCTGGTGGACCTACAGGGGGCGCTAGTATATCTCTGTGTGATATCCCCTGGATGTGGGAGACAGAAAGTAAAGAATTTACTAGATTGCCCTGGCTGGTGTGGCTCTGAGTGCTGGCCTGTAAACCTTAGGGCCATTGGTTTGATTCCCAGTCAGGGCACATGCCTGGGTTGCAGGCCAGGTGCCCAATAGGGGGGATGTGAGGGACAACCACACATTGATGTTTCTCTCCCTCTTTCTCCCTCCCTTCCCCTCTGTAAAAATAAATAAAAATCAAGAAAAATAAAAGAATTTACTAGATTGTAAATTAACTCTTGCAAGGTTGAAAGGGTATACCCTTATTTTAGGACTCCAAGGTTTTCTTAATAATACCTTATTTCCTCTCTCTATGTCATTTTAAGATTTTATGACATTCATTATACCCCCAGCGATCTTAGTAAAATCATTTATATATTCTCATGTTTACAGGACAGTGTCCTCTTCACCAATCTTACTGACTTTTTTTAAAAGCTGTCCTTTGTTCCATAGTTTGACCTAGATGTGTTGTGTTTATGCCTTTTTTTTTTTTTTTTTGAACAAAGGCAAGACTTGAACTTGTGAAGTGCAGCCCTAGCTCCCTGCAGGGCTGAGTGTGTGTGACTTCCCCCCAAAGATTCCATTCCCTTGTAGTCCTATAACCACTGCAAAACATCTGCTCCTGAAAAATAGGCATTGGGTACCACTTTTTAGTGTTGCTGCAAGTATGATCTCAATGTCACATCAGAATGCATTTGCTCAACAGATATGTAAAGAGTGTCTTCTAGGTGTGTTTCTTCTGAAAAGAGAGAGCCCAGGAAAGGAGGCTTTGAACACATTACAAGAGGACACAGATTTCCAATTTTAAACTGGTTTACTCACCAGGAAAATGTTACTAAGAGACACTTACTCATACACACAGTCCTCCTCCCACACAGATACTTCAGAATGGCCCCAGTTAGTCTGGAGTGCTCACTCCGGCCCTCGTAAAGGGAAGTGACTGTTTTGGTAGAAACCGTGCTGGAACGTCCTTAGGAAATCCATGATCGCCACTTTTTCAAACAGACTCTGTCTGCTCACTTACTCCAGATCTTTGCGATCATCCAGTTCATCAGTCTATCGCCTTCTGGACCAGGGTCTGTCTGTTTGGTCTCTGCTGTGTTCCCAATCTAGTTCCTCATAGCCTTCACCCTGTGGACTCTGTGTGTATGTGTGTGTGTGTGTGTGTGTGTGTGTGTTGTTTTCCTATTGGGTGAGCTTGGAGGTCAGAGGGTGCTAGAGTGGGAAGGTTCACTCCCTCCAGCTGGGGTGATGCTCCGACCATCTTTTCCAGAACATTAAGTCTTTTATGGGGCAGGCTTGGAGCACAGAGATTATCTTTCCTTCCCCCATCCCACCCCTAAAGTGAGAACCTACTGGGATTCCCAGAGATAAACCCCCTGGAAGTGTGACGTGTGGGGGTGCCCCATGAAGACTCTGGCTCCCAGAGTATCTCACTCCTGTTAGTCCGCACCAGCATCCAGCAGTTCACCGCCAGTCCTTTGTAAGTGGTCCTGTGGGCTTATGGCTGCAGAGGGTTCTGCTCTGCGTGGTGCATCTAAGCTGTGCCCCCTGCATGTGCCTGTCTCCTCCGATTTCAGGTGGGGCTGTGCCAGGCAGACTCAGTTCTCCAATGGACCCAAACACAGGCAATGGTTCTTTAATTTACCCTCACCTGAAGGAGGCGCTGTTCCACTGAGATGGGGAAGCAGAGGCGGAAGACGGGTGCTCCCCTGCTGGACCCGAGAGCTCATGCTCTCTGGTGTCACTGCCAGGTGACTCTCAGTAAAACACTGTGTGCAACACATTTCTTCCCCTAGAAAGGGTGGTGCAGGGAGGGAAGGTAGGTTTAGATTAGTTGATCTTTAAGATTTCTTCAAGTGATTTTTTAAAACACAGAATCGATTATCTGTCACTGCCAAGGAATCTACACAAAAGGTTCAAATTCTAATCTCTCTCCCTGGCTTTTAAGCCTTCCGTTTTAATTCGGGCCCCCTGTGCCTCTCTGCTCTTGTTTATGCTGCTTTCTCCCCTCCACTCTGGGGGGGAGCTGTGCCTTCCCCTGCCCCGCCCCCACTCCATTCCTATATCGGCCCATGGGCCCGGCGGGGCTCCTCCTGCCAGCCTTGGGGGTGCCTGCCTGCCGCACTGTCCTGTGGCCCTGGCCCGTCTTCCCTGAGCCTCTGCCGGTGCTCAACTCCTGCTTGGTGATGCAGTCAGCTCCACTGCTTCTCTATTGTTCAGAGCCCTAAGGGTTTCCCACATGTTCATTTGCTTTGGTAACTGAACTAGTGCTCCTCCCGGGCGCTGGAGTCCGGAGCAGCGCTGGGGGAGTTGCAGAAGCCTGCAGTGAGCAGTCAGCTAGCTACACGGGGTCTCCGCCTCTGCGGGGAGCCCTCCCACTCCCACGTTGTCTGTGCAAATCCAGGCGCCATTCCTACTTTCTGTAAGATGCAGGTCGAATTTTCTCTCGTCTAAGCCCCAGACTAAATTGGTGCCTCTCTTCTCTCTTCTCTCTCTCTCTCTCCACACACACACACAATTTCAACATGTATATGTAAATGTATATAGATTTGAGCATATCTCAGTCACACTATTTCTTCATATAAACCAGCATCTCCAATAGTACATATACAAGAGGCACACAGGTTTATTTTAATATCCTCACACCACCAGGCCCAGGGCCCTTACTGCTTGGCCCTTGGAAAGATGTTTGCACCCAAGAGGACCTCACATTTGCCTCCGTGGGGTCCCCTTGGCACGTTGCGGAAGGAGGGGAAGGCTTGTCCAGGGAATGAGCCGATCGGTGGACAGAAGGCAGGTGATGAGATCGCTCACCAGATTAAAAAGGGACGAGCAGCAGCTCATTAGGAAACACGGAGATGTCTGCTTAATTACTTGAAAAATGTCTGAGCCAGTGCATTTTATGACACCTGGAGGGGGTAAACAGGCCCCTAAATTTAATTAATTTTCTTTCTTCTTTCATTGCACCTGTACGGCCTGAAGGCAAAGAAGTCTAATGAAAATACAATCAAGCACTTCTGCTGGACTTCCACAATTCATTTGGGCCATATTCAGGAAATGAAATACTGAATTTCCTATCAGTTTATGGGGAGAAGTGTATTTGGGAAAATGCAGCCTAGCAGGGAAATTATTCCCCCGTCAAATTCTGATCAATGGCTCCCTCAGTCTTATTTCCAAAAAGAGCTTCAATCTCTTTATGGATCTATTAAAATATACTTAATACTCATAAATCTCGAAGATATTATTGTTTTCCTGGAGGGAAGCCTTCTATGAGAATTAGAAGGCTTAGGGAGCTGGTCAGACCCTCAGAGAAAGTAACCCAATTTGCTTTCTATTGCAGTACCATGGCCATGCATTTTTGTTAAAAAAAAAAAAATTAATCTATAATATTACTGTTTTATTAATTGCAAACTTCATAATAATGAGCTTGCCTGAATACCTATTGTAATGATATTACATCGCTTAGTAAGTGCTATTTGCTAGAGCCGATACAAGTGTTTTGTCTATTTTATCTGGAATTCTCATAACGCCACTGCCGGGAAAAGATTGTCCCTTTCAAAATGACTCCCAGAGAGAGTAAGGGACTTATTCAAGGTCACGTAGCTAGTAAGTGGTGAAACTTGTCTTTAAACCCCAGTTCCTTTGGGTCCAAAATCTGTGCTCATTTAATTTGGTTACATGAACCACAATGCCAAGCCATTTTTCTCCTTGTTAATTCAGTGTCACTGAATATATGAAAAGTCCATCGACATAGCCTGTTTCGTTAAAAGAATCTTGACATTATTGAGCTTTGAGTAGTGAATTATTCATTGGAGCTTCTGGACTTGGCCCAAACAATCTGCCTCCCCCAGAATTTGTAGAAGAAAATTCCAGCGCTTTCTGAGTCCATTTAACCTGAAATCCAGGGTGGGGGGCAATGGTAGGTTTACAGTCGTGAGTCCTTGAAACACAGTTTGCTTTAGTATTATCATGTGTTAATTATTGTATTATTTTCTGTAGGAACAACTGTACATCTACGTCTGCCCTACCCTGTACACTTGTCTGTGCCCAGTTGCCCCTACAACGGACAGAAAAGGACTCCTTTGCTTCTGTGCTATAGGGGAAGGGGAAAGAAAATGTTGCTTATGATGCACCTACTGTGTGCTCAGCATTTTGCACATATTGACTCTCTAGCGTGTCCTGCGGGTGACAGAGGTGACCAGAGTAAGTGCCCACGGGGAACAGCCCGAGGCAGATCCCTCTTACTTTGGAATTCTGCCTGTAAAAGACACAGTGGGAAATGCCAAGCTTCAGAGTCTACTGCCTTCTGGGTGTCTTGAAAATTGCTTCTCGGTTAAAGTGAAATATTTTCATTCTGGCTGTTGCAATCCCTTACTCTGTCACGGACGACTATAGTTAGCCCTGTTTTCTGTCTTCATCTCTTGTAAACTCATTGGCTGTTCGTGTTTAGCTCATATACTAATTCAGATCCACCTGATTTTGCACAGTCCAGCCCATGGCACGTGTTTCCATTTTTTGCGTCACAGCTCTGACATCTGGACGCCTGTCTAAAGAGACGGCCCCAAGAAATCACGTCCCAGGACCTATGATTAAGACTTGGCTAACCGTCGGTACGAATACCCCAGCCTCTCCTTTCCCACATCTGCTATCCTTTCCTGCGTCTATTATTTTAATCTCAGGAACACAGGCCCAGGGACAGAGTATACGTGGACCGCAGCCCCCAAGGCCCTACTCGTGAGCTGCTTTTCCCACAAGAGATTTTCTCCAGGTACCAACTGAACCTTCCCTGCCTCCTTGCCGCCCCCAACTCCTGGTTTATCCTCCAAGGCCAGTTTTAAATTAGCGGTGACTAGTTCCTCCGTGACATTTTGGACCTGACTAGATCTGGCTGACAAATTCTTGTGGCAGAGTCAGAAATAACTTTAGTACCCAAACCCACCCCCATCATGCGTGCCTCAGTGGGACTTTATGCCTTGGTGCTTTTCCTCTTCATCATTCTTTGAAGAAGCTAGCAAACAAGTAATGCTGTTTTTGAACGTGGAACGTTTTTTAAAAAGCTAGCCTCTGGCTCCAGCTGGGTAGCTCAGTTGGTTAGAGAGTCATTCTGCTATGCCAAGGTTGCAGGTTCAATCCCAGGTCAGGGCACATACAAGAATCAACCAATGAATTCATCAATAAGTAGAGCAACAAATCAATGTTTCTCTCTCTAAAAAATAAATAAATAAATAAATAAATAAATAAAAAGTGACTGTAATTTTAGGCCAGCAGTAGAAAAGAGGAATGAAGGTACTAAATTCATTCACTTGTTTGCTTGCATATAAAAACTTTGATGTAGATTAGCAAATGTTTTTCTTTCTGGCCATTTAAAATACATCTTTTATCTCTGGTGTCTATTGGCTTCTGTGCATGTGCTTGGTGTAAAGGTGGCAAGACCTGTCTTTGCGGTCAAGTTCCTAGATATTCAGACTGATCCCACCCTGTCTACACTGTCACCAAGCAGAGAACTCATCAGGAGGCCCGTGGAGCACTGTCCCCAGAGAAGCAGCTGTCTGGGTAGCTTGTGTGGCCAGACATTTGTTGGTCCCTGCAGATTTTACTCAATAGGATTTGAGTCCATTTTCCTGCCTGGAATACTGCAAATTTTTTTTCCTTGGTGCTCCCTACTGGATTTCTGTCTGCTTTTTTCTTCGGAGGTATTGTGTGATATTTATCAGAAGCTGCAGGGTTGCCGTGTGTTCATTTAATTATGCAGGGATAACGAGAAGTTAAACAGCATCCCCAGTTCACACTTTACAACCGAGGCCGAATCTGTAGCGCTTTAAAATAGGGATCCGGTTTGAGACCTTCCTCTGCGAAGAGTGAGCTCTCAGAGTGTCAGACTCAGACTCAGTTTTCAATCTATTGTGGAATGGCCACTTCCTGTGCAAGGTGAGTGAGCAGTAAGTGAGATAATGCGCGTTTGTCAGTGAGTACGATGCTTAGCTTATCGTCAATGTTTAATGGCTGTTTGCTATTACTGCTTCGGCTGCTACTGTTACCCTCAGTCCGTACTCCCAGGGATTATCTCTAAATAAATAGAAGAAATTTGCCCCAAGGGAAAACACGAATTTACCATTTTAACTGGAGCATATGATTTAGATGGCATGGCCTTGAAAGAATTAGCAATCTTCCTTTGGTGGTCAGAGATTCTGGATAAGACCTTGACCTTGGAAATCGGTGGTCAGGGGTACTTCTGAGATTGGCAGACATCACAGCCAAAGGTATTTATAGCCATCTGGTAGGTCAAAGGCAGGTAAGAAGCACGTGTTCACAGGGCAAAGAAAGGTGGAGTGCAAATTTCAAAAAAACCAACAGCTTGCCTGTGTTCAGTGACAGATTCTGTGTGAACGTATGTAAATACGCCCGTGCGAGCTTTTTGGAGGGTTAAGGTCGTATGGATTAAGGGTTCAAGCATGACTTTGGAATTCTGGGTTTGAATCCCAGCTAAATCACTTTACTGTGAGCCACTGAGCAAGTTACATAACCTGTGTAAAACCCTATCTTCCTCCTTTAGTGAGACTTACTTTTGATGCTGAAAGCAAATTAGTAGCAAGGCTGGCCGGACATAAGCAATCCCTACACGGCCGGTGCCTTTTCTTCCCTGTGAGAGTGTGCCATCAGCGGGCACCCAGGCAGACAAGCTTCCTATCCCAAGGAAGTGCTCAAGTGTGCCAAGATAAAATTGAGAATTTGGTAATCCTCAGTTACTCTACTGACACAGAAATGTGAAAAATCCAGAGACTTTTTTTTTTAATAGAAGCCTTTCCAAATAATTAACATTTTAATTACTCAAATAGCCCCTAGGGACAGCCACAAACTGGAGAAGCACCTGAGAAGGGGCCATGGAGACGTGCTTTGTGGGCTCGGAGCTGTCTCCATGCCGACCTCACCTTAGGCCAATGTCATCGCCATTTTTTTTTTAAATCCTCAGCCAAGGATATGCTCATTGATTTGAGAGAGAGAGACAGAGACAGAGAAAGAAACATCGATCAGAGGCCCTGAACCTGCACCCTTTTGGTGTCCGGGATGACACTCCAATCAGCTTAGCCACCCAGCCAGGGCTCACCTTCATTTTATAGGCAAATAAAATGAGACTTAAGAGATGTGAAGTAGCTTGTACTATGTTATGCAATTTGTGAAAGGAGGCAGGATTTGAACTGGGGTCTGCTGCCTTTCAAGCCACCGTCTATCCAGTGGTACATACAAATGCCACAGGCAGTGACTATACTGTAGAACAGCCCTGGCACCGCCACAATGTCCTGGGAAACCCTGTGAGTCTCCGAAATTGGACTGAACGGGTCCCAGACGTTCAAGGTTAACCATGACGCACTGTTCTAGGCCTTCTTCCTCCCTGCTATTCAAACACAGTCATGGACACAGTGAGAGAGCCAAATGTCGCCCCTGAGAGAAATGCCACATTCATGTTCCTTCCCCGCCCCCTCATTGGGTAAGAGAAGAATTTTGTCATCAGTGTGACACAGGTTTTACTGCTCGGGAATAACACGCGTAGGTGCCCGTGCCCCCGAGGCAGGTGCGTGCAGCTGGGCAGCTGGGCACTTTCCCCTGCACCTGCATTTCCAGTCACCTTACTTCCCTTGTCCTGCACGTGGCTCCTTCGCCCACCTATCACCGGGCGCCCTCCATCCCTACGTTGATGTTGGCTCAGCCGTTCCGAGGAGATTAGCGAAGTCTTCTCTGTCCACTGGCTTCCTCCTCCCGTGTCCCAGCTTCCCGCAATGGTGGCGCCCTGTGGTCTGGGGTGTCTCCAAGCTGCTTTCATTCTTGGGGTCTTCAGAGCATTGACTGGCCCAGGAACTGGGGGGCACCAAGGTCTGCTGGGTTCTCGGCAACTCCTGAAGTCTCAAAATGACTTCTGTCTGTTCCAGATGACAGGGGACCCCATTGCCCCCCCCCCCGGAGTCTTAGCTCTGTAAATGGTGTCAGATCAGAGTAGGATGAGGGCCAGACGCCCTCCTCTTGGGTCTGAGTTTCAGCCTTCTGCCACGTGGCCCTAGGTCCGTGGGCAATTATTGAACTGGCCAAAATGTCCGTCAGGTTTTTTTCCATAAAATAAAAGACATTTTTTTTTTCATTTTCACCAATAACTTTGCTGATTTGGATATTTTGAGTGTGTTGGCTGTCTCCCATGTGGTATAATGTTGTTCTCAATTAATGCCTCGATTTGATCTCTATCAACTTCAACTGGCCTATCTGACTGTGGAGCATCGTCCAGCGAGAAATCCAGCACGAAACTTCCCAAATCACTTTTGACACGTTCGATCCATCACAGCTCCTTCTCCATACGCTGCACAAATCTTTTTTTTTTTGCATTTCAGTTGCGTTTTTACCTTTCTGGAAATAATAAAGCATAATATGCCAGAGGTGTTGCATATTTCCTTCCCAGCTTCAATATTAAAATGACTACACAAAAATTCACCAATTTTAATTTTTTTCAAATGCACACTGATATGACAGCTGTCACAGTCTAACGAAATTGTCTCAAATGATGATAAAGACAACGAAGTGCTACTGGAGCCATCTTTTGAAAAACAAAACAAAACAAAACACCAAATTATGGCCAACCCAATATTGCACCTCTTTCTGCCTGGGTTCCTTCAACTGCCAATTAAGTAGTGCTCACTTACCTCCTATGGTTATGCGAGTCCAGTGAGAGCCCCGTAAATGTTGGCCACTGTTACTAGTGTATTCAAACTGGCTCAGGCTGCCAGGATAGTGCAGAGACTTGCACTTGCTCTGTTAGTGGATACTTTGTAGCCTTATCTGCCCAGGACTCAGCCAGGAGCTGGAGGGCGCCTGGGCGATGGGGGTGGGGGTGGGGGAGGGTGGCTAGTGAGCCCTTGACTTCATTCCAAAATGCCCTGCTCTCTGACTCTGGGGCACTAACCTTGACTTACATTTGAGTGCCTTATTATTCCTTCCTTAGGACTTGCTGCTGCCTGGCTAGCTACCTTGAGCAAATCAATCCTGCTGGGACCGTTCCAGCAGACATTCAAATAGACCAAGATGTGTCTGTTACCGTGAATTCTTGGCTAAAGTTACTTTTGGCTCGCGTTGGAAAACAAGCATTCTCTCTCTCGTTCACACAAACAAGGACTTACATTGTTTCAGCAACAGGAATCTTCCATTATAATTTACTTATAAAACTGACTTTTGTATACTCGAATCTCTTCCAAAGACGCCTTGTCACTGGAGTTTCAATAAAACATCACAGTAAGATGTTCATGTCTTACCTGAAACCTCCCAAGTCATCTTTCAATACAATGAATGGATTCTCCCTGAAGCCAGAACCCAAGACTAAGTTTGTTAGATAATCCCTAGTTCTATGACTTCTCGATAGCAGGTCCTCTATGCTGCTTTTGTTCTTCTCCAAGTACTACGTAAGTGTTATGTCATCAACGTAAGCTCTTCTTCCATCAACTTTAAAACACTAAAACTTATTTTTGCTAGGTGAGACTTGAATCACAGGGATTCTTTCCTAAAGGCAAAGTTGAAACCATCTTCCCAATGCACAGACAGAATTCACCCGCTCGCCAAGCACTCGTTGGGACTTAGGTGTTCATCTGTTCTCTTCTCTCTCGTCTCTTCCTCACTTTGTGGATCTTAATACGGCAACACTTCAGCACTCGCTTTGTGCATGCCAGGAAATTCTTTTTTTTTTTTTAAGATTTTATTTCTATTTTATTTTTTAGAGAGAGGGGAAGGGAGGGAGACAGAGAGGGAGAGAAACAGCAATGTGTGGTTGCCTCTCACATGGCCCTCACTGGGGACCTGGCCTGCAACCCAGGCATGTGCGCTGACAGGGAATCGAACCGGGACCGCTTGGTTCCCAGCCCGCGCTCAATCCACTGAGCTACACCAGCCAGGGCCATGCCAGGAAATTCTTAATCTATGAGCTCAGCCTCCATGGTTGTTGTGTGAACTATAAAATCCATTTCTGCAGTCGCTTTGGACCTAACACTTCAGCTGCCATTGCAGTCTCTGTTTATGGAAAGCCAGCCACTCCCTCCTGTGAACGCATGGCTCCAATTTCAACGTTGGGTTATCCCAGACACCTGGCGTCAGCACGTCTCCCGAAAAGCCGAGTACCAACAACAGTAATTATTGCCGAGGGACTGCTACATGCCACCCACTGAGCAAAGTATCAAACGTTTATAGAAATCCCACCGCAAACTCACAAGATGGGCAGTAGTATCATTCTAGGGTTTTGTTTTGTTTTTTTTTTTAAGACTTTTATTTCTTTATCTTTAGAAAGAGGGGAAGGGAAGAAGAAAGAAAGGGAGAGAAACATCAATCGGTTGCCTCTTGTATGCACCCCGTCTGGGAACTGAATCTGTAACCCAGGCATGTGCCCTCGAACTGGCAACCAACGGAGCCACGCCAGTCAGGGTTATTGTTCTAGTTTTAGAGATAAGAAAACTGAGGCTCAGAGGAGTTAATTAGGGCACTGACATGGCTTCGTGTCTAGATATGAATAATGATTTCTAATTCTGATCAGGCCGTGAGCCTGGATCAACCACAAACCTCCCCGTCAGCCAGTGAGGAGTCCCATTCTATGTCATGGGTGTGTGAACGCAGTGGCCAGACTAGACTATAAGGAATGAGGTTCTGGGTCACGGTCAGCCCACCAGGCGGGGAAGTACCCCCAACCCACCAGTGCATCTCTGTCGGACTGATCATGACTCCCATCATCCAAGGAACTGCTCTCAGTGGGGCGAGGGCCACTTCCTAAGCAGGAGACTGGTGACAATGGCTCGAGGACGCAGTGACACACAGCCTAGGACCGCCTCCATGCTCGATCTTCTCCAGCAAGGACAGACAGCTGCACCACCAGACTCGCAGGATTCTAGAATCTAGACAGACTGGAGCTGCGCGTGCAGAGCAAAGACTTCTGCTGGCACGGAGTCTTTGAACAGCGGACGTGTCAGACACGTGGAGGGGGGCTCTTTGATGGCAGCCCCACTTGCTAATTGATTGAAGGACCATCAGTTCTGTGCTTAAGATATGCACGTCCTGGGTTGATCCTGCATGGGCCTTGCAGCCGCATCTGTGCATCGTGCGCGCTGTTTTCTCACCGAGGATGCCTGCCTCCTCCAAAAACCCACGGCTGCGAGCAGCACCACGCGGGAAGGTGAGGACTCTCTGCTGCTCTCTGGCGCCTTCTATCATCCTGCCTGGCCGGAACGACGTAGCATACTGTGAGAATTTATGACATGCTCGGTGCACTTCAAAGTTGTTTTCATTTCGTCTTCCATGGGAACCGCTGGCGAGGATTCTGCTCTGAAGGCAGACACCATCGGGAGAAGGCTGCAGGTCCAGGCGCCTGCGCGCTCCGCGGCCCTGTGGGGAGCGCGCCGGCAGATCCCTGCGGTGCCTCATCTGCCCTCCCCGCTCTAAGAAGTTTGCCGCGCTGTGACAGTTTGCAGAAACTTTGCAAGATTTTCTTTTCTTTTCTTCTTTTTTTTTTTTTTGCTTAAAAATATTCTTTTTAGAGTCCCCAGTGATTCCTTCACAGAAGTCATATTGCAGCGTGATTCTGCATTTACCGTGGATTCTATTGCAAACGATGACGGTTGTCTAAGAAGACAGCTGGAAAATGCGGTGATTTCTCTCCTCGAGCAAGGAAATGCATTTTCCCTCCCAGTTGCTTGGCTCTGGGGACCCTCGGGACTGTGGTAACGACCCCAAAACTGAATTCGTTTCTAAAGAAACAGTGTTCTGTGGGCTCGGGGAATTTGGTTTATTTGTCAAGATAGCCCAGACTAGAATTCTCCACTAAGACAAACTATGGAATACACACTGGGGAAACTGAGTCACAAACTGTGAGGATGTTAACACTGATCCCAAAACATGGAGTTGGTTTCATTTCGTTCTCATCGGCTGGATTCTTTGATCTGCTTATTGCACTGGTTTTACAGGCACCTCCAAGACAGCCATGAGAGCTCAAGTCCTGAAGAAGGGATGGCGTCCGTCCCAAGGCATTTGTACTTCTGGGCCTCCCTGGGCCTAACATGATGCAAGGGCCCAGTGTCTTGTGGGAAAGACGAGATAAGCACGGTGCCCTTGACTTCAGGCTCCAGTCCATCCACCAATGGGGCTGTCTGCGTCGGGCAGACTCCCGGGACGGCACAGGCCTTGCAAGACTCATTCCCTGTGGAAAAGCACGGAGGCCTCCAGGAAAGCGCTGAAAAGTGGGTGGAAGGCAGCTGAGGCCAGACATGTTTAGGGTTCTGGGCAGGCTGATCCATAGAGTAGATTTTGAATACTAACTCCATTTGTCAGCTAAACGAAGGCTCCAAAATTCTGTTTCCTTGCCTTTTCTTCCTATTTTTTATTTATAATCCTCACCCAAAAATATGTGCATTGATTTTAGACAGAGAGGAAGGTGGGGGGAGGGGGAGAGATGAGAGAGAGAGAGACAGACAGAGAGAGAGACGTTGATATGACAGAAAAATACCAATCAGCTGCCTCCTGTATGTGTCCTGACCAAGAATCAAACCCAAAATCTTTTGGTGCCCAGGACGACATACCAACCAACTGAGCCACCAGCCAGGGCTCCTTCTTTTTTTCCCCCTTAGGTATGTTTCCTTAAATTTAAGTGAGGGATATTAATAATCATATGATTGATGGATTATAGTGATCTTCGAGTCATGCGTTATATAGGAATGGTTTTTAAACTATATCAGAAAAGTGTTATTATGTCTATGTCTGCCAGAAACTTTAAACACATATTAGGTTAATTCTCAGAGCCTGGAAATGCAGGGAGATGGCATTTGACTCCCTGGCTGGCCTTGGTAGATAAGCAGACCAGCACCCTGGCACGGTTGCTAATGGAGTTCAAAGATGAGTGAGTTTTCTTGTACCTTATGGAGTGTGTCCCAGAATGGGTCATTCTTAATGTGTCATCCATAGATTTACTTCCAGTGGATGAAAGAGGTATTGTGGCCGAGTGGGAATGAACTTGGACTTTGGGGTCAGGGAAAGATGGTCTGGAGCCAGATTCTGGCAATTAGTAAACGTGTGACGAAGTACGTGATTCTCAGAGCCTCAGTTTCCTTACCTGTAGAGCACAGGCAAACATCCCTGTCTTCTAGATTTTTTCACCTATCTAAACCAATGGCCATGATGGCTTTGATGACGATCATAAGAGCTCGTTCAGCTTGGCAAGTGCCTATGCTGGTCTAGCAGCCAGAGGTGCCCATCACCGCGCCCACTTCTTGCCTCTCAGTCCTGGGTTTAGCCTTTCGGGCCATTTTGGAGTGCAAAGGTCAAATGGCTAGGCTTTGCAGTTAAGCAACCCACCTTCATCTGGCTGCCATTTATTGTAGGTAAATGGTGGTTAATTCAGATAAGTGACGGATGCTTAATGTATTTCCGCATGCCTTTCCAACAGGTTGCATAATTTTTTCTAGGACTCTGTTGTGTCTTGTGGTTAATTCACCTCACATGTCTAATCACTGGCTCCTAGTAATATTAGGTCAATTGTTATCATACATTACCAAATTAATTAGAGTTCTGAGAACTCTACCTCTTGGTACACCACCAGAGAAGGTGGGTGAATAAACAGATTAACCCCTGGATGTCACCTGTCCCATCCAGGCCAGAGAGGTGTCCAGACTGAAGAAGGACAAACTCCCTGTGTCTGTTAGTTGGCCCTCAGCATCGCCTGTTCCTTCTTCACCACCCTGGATGCTGCTAGACTGTAGAAGGCACCCTGTTGCCAAAATAGGAGGAAATGAGATTCATGTATATGGCTATAATGGGAGAAACACACTTAGTCCATAGATGGACCCCTCCATGAGGGAACCTCAAACGAAATCTGTCTAGAGACTTACCCAGCATCTCCCATATGTCTTTGGGAAATTTGTATTATACTTTGAACAGTTTTTCTCTAGAGAGAAAGAATAATAAAATCCTCTTGATTCAGAAACTCTGGGTAGCCCCTGGTACCATGTGATCATTCCACAGACCAAGTGCCAGGTTCGTTTCCCTGGTCTTTATTGCCATTAAGTCAAGGTGATGGCGCAAAAGGCCACTCTGTAACCTTCTCCATTTCCTAGCTACTAAAACGTTTCAAGATCAGATCCTTTTTACTGTAATAATATCTTTTCGAGTGAAGGCAAGTGTAGATCCAGAGGAACAACGTGTCAAGGGCACGCAGTGCAGAACGGAGTTCTTCGTAGGTGGAAAGAGGCAGCGCGGGGCTGCTTCAGCCCATGCTTGGGAGATCCCCAGACGCCTGCGTAAACCAGTTCTCGTCTGCATCGCTTTCCCGACTTCCGTGGAAACCGGAAGCCCTGGCTCTCTCGCCTTCCCTGGTTTCTCCCTTCCCGTTTAGTACATAGTCCTCGAGTTGTCTCCCCCACTAATTAGTGCCTCTCTGGCTAACAGTTTGCAGAGAGCAGTTCCTTTGAACGTATCATTTCCTTTTAAATGCATTGTCATGTCGAAGTGGTCTCATAACTTTTGTTGCTGATTTGGGACTTAAACGATATATTTATTTATATTAAAGTTGGTCTGCTGTTCATCTTGAAGACATTATATTTGTATAGTTAACACAAGCGATGAGCCAAATTTAATTTTCTTTCCACTCTGGAATGCTTTGCATCTTGTAATCACCATCGATTGCCTCCTTACTAGTCAGAATCAATATAAGGAGTAGATGTAAAATTGCCCGATCTCATGTTTTATGATATAAGAGTCGAGTCAGGATGGAGGGCCCTCATAGCACCCAGCTGCAGGGACATTATGCAGTAATGACCGTGCACCTACCTCAGTCCCCCGAGGAGCCAGTGAAAATCAGAAGCTCCCATGCTGAACTTCCTTTTAGGTGGGCTGAAGTTGGTACACGGATTTGATCAGAATATGTGTTTCGACTGTTTTATGGACAACATAATCTGTGTTAGCTTTTTATCCTTTTCATCGCCTTCCCTCTCAGGGAGACGCAGGGCTGTTTTACCTTTGTTTCAAGACTCTCTCTGATAGGCCGGATGCATTTGCCTAAAAGTCCATCAATAGGAGATTAGGGAAACTTTAAAGTGCATCAGCCTGTGCGGAGAGTAACAGCCTTCAGTTTCAGGTTTCTAGCAATCAGCCACACCCTGAGGATAAAAGATGAGAAATATTCCTAGGCACTTGGAGACTCAGGCAACTTCTCTGTTGTGCCCAATGGGTCTCAGAAAGTCATTTCCCTGAGCTTAAGTTTTTCTAAAATGACTGTTGTTTTATAGGAAGTCCGTAGTCTCTGGATCATGCATTGGTATGCAAAATTTGAGGACCTTCAGCAAACATCTTTGATGAGGATGTTAAAAAAGAAATGCGATGTGTACCCTTTCAGAGCCGACCCGGAAAGGAGCTGTGCTGAGAAAATCAATCTGAGCAATTGATAAATTACACCCTCTATTGGGAAAGAAATGTGCGCATGGCATTTTGGAAAACGTGCAGCAGGGCAGTCAAGTTCTTTCAGTGAGTTTCCTGACAGTCACCGCCTTTGACTCTCCCTGAACCTGGAAGCCGGAACCCTTCCCCAGACAGCTTTCCGATACAGTGATTAGGGGGTGTCCACGGAATGGAAGTCCCATTTGTAGATTTTGATTATGGATTAATTACTTCATTGCCCGTTGCCTACTCAGGATGGCTGATGGGTATGAGCGTCTGTATTTGGACATGTCTCCCCCTTCCTTTTGCTCCCTTCCTTTTGCTCCCTGTATATTAAGCTGTCACTGGAGGACACGTGGTAAGAACCAGCTTTTCCGGGCCTGTCTGTCATCCTTGGCATCTATCTCTTCTAAAGCAGTACAGGAATTTCCTTTCAGAGCAAGAGGTGCATGTGGTTGAGGGAAGGAACTACCTGTGCTGATCTTGCCTGTCTTGTCCTGACACTCCATACTCTGGAGATAGGCCTTTTGGTCATTGATCTTTGCCTTTACGTGAGATAAAAATTTGTAATAGAGAAGGAATAGCTTCTAAAGTTGAGAACATAATGAAATAATGGTCTAGGAATGTTGAGATGCTGAAGAAAGTTCTCTCCCTTTTTTTTCCCCAGACATACACAGTCAATGAAAATCATATTTAATGTTTGAGTGCTTACTCTGTGGTGAACACTGTCCTAAATGCTGGATTTAAAATGTATTCATTTTAGAGAGGGAGGAAAGAGAGAGAAACATTTATTTGTATTGTTGTGCTTATTGATGCTCTCAGTGGTTGATTCTTGTATGTGCCCTGACTGGGGATCAAACCCACAACCTTGGGGTATCAGGATGATGCTCTAACCAACTGAGCTACGTGGCCGGGCCTGGATGTTACGCCTTTCGATCCGCACAGTTGTTCCATGAAGTGGGCACTATTTCCTCCCCGTTGTCCAGGTGAGAAAACGTATGCAGAGACCTGAAGTCACGTGCCTAAGGCAATACAGCTGAAAAGTGACAGAGACATTATGGACCCATCTTTGCCTGCACCCACTTTTAACACTCTGATTCCCATGGGAGCCCACAGCCAACTGGTCCCACGAATAAAACACTGATAGTCGGGAACCGTCTCGTTGGATGAAGGCTACTAATTAATACGAGGCTGCCACCGAACCCACGGCTTCCAGTTTGGTAGCACTGGCACTGCTCACGCAGTGGCAGGTGTCCCAGGTGTGGGACAAGGAGGCAGGACACAGAGAGGGCCTCCAGCAGGGGATCGCAGATAAGCACAAATGAGCCCTTCCCTTGGGAAATAACCACCGCTAACCTTTCTTGAACACTTTCTGTGTGGTAGGCCCAATGTAATGCAATGCCTCATTTCATTTTAGCTCCTTAAAATTATTCCAGTTCTATCAAGGCAGCAACGGGGGTTTTCAAAAGCTAGGCAATTGTCCCAGGGTCGCCTCACAGAAGGGCAATGGCCGGACTCTGACTCCGTTCGTAGAAGGCTGGGACTTCTGGTTGAGCGCTGAGATGGAAAGAGTTGGGAAGTCATCAGTCCCGTCTCATAAGAAAGACCGGGATGAATCAGCGCTGAGGTTGCAAGGCACATCGTCACTCTAAAATCTGGAAAGACAGGCTCAGTCGGAGAGGAACAGCTAAGATCTGCATGGCTGCAGCAAAGCCTGCAGAGCCGTAAACCGTAGGAACACTCGCATGATAGCTTTGGTGAGCTGCTGGACCACAGCAAGGTCCACCGTGTTGCGGCACATGGCAGTATGTCATCTTTTCTTACGGCTGAGTAGCAGTCCATCGTCTCTATGCACCACATCTTCTTTATCCAATTGCCAATGGCAGGACACTTTGGTTGTTTCCATGTCTTGGCCAGCATGAATAATGCTGCAATGAACATAGGAGTGCATTATCTCTTTCCGAGTAAATGTTTTCAAAATTGTCAGAGAGATATCCAGAAGAAGGATCGCTGGGTCACATGGTAACGCTAGTCATAATTTTTGGAGGAAGCTCCGTATTGTTTTCCGTAGTGGTTGTACCAGTCACAGTCCCACCAGCTGTGAACGAGGGTTCCTTTTACTCCATGACCTTTCCAACAGGTGTTACTTGTCTTGTTGACAGTGGCCATTCTAGCAAATATGAAGTGGGATCTCATTGTACTTTGGATTTGCATTTCCCTGATAGGTAGTGAAGTTAAGCATCTTTTCATATACTTGTTGGCCATTAGTATGTCTTCTTGGAAGAAGCGTCTGTTCAGATCCTCTGCCTATTTTTTTTTAACTGGGTTGTTCGTTTGCTGTTGAGTTGTATGAGTTCTTTATGTGTTTTGGATATTAACCCCTTGTCAGAATTGTTTTCAAAATATCTTCTCTCATTTGGCTGGTTGCCTTTTTGTTCTGCTGTTGGTTTCTTTTGCTGTGCAGAAGCCTTTTAGTTTAATGTAATCCCATTCATTTAATTTTGCCTTTACTCCCCTAGTCTTTGGGACCAAATTCATAAAATCTTCTCTACGGCCAGGGTCCCTAGTTTCCTACCTGTGTTTTCATCTATGTAATTTATTGTTCAGATCTTATATTTAGGCTTCTAATCCATTTTGAATTAATTTTTGTACAAGGGACAAACTGTGGGCTCGTTTCAGAATACTCTGTTCAGAGAGCCGTGTTCTTTAGCGCCTGGGGGTGAAACGGTACGGGAGAGAAATGCAGTTCATGTCTTCCAGAAACAACTGCAAAGCAGCATTAAAAAAAAATTGTTTTTTAGAAGTGAGGATAGTAAAGTTCTTGCAGCATAAGTATCCAACTTTACCAACAAATGTTTGGAGGGGTGTTTGCTCCTTTCGCAGGGAATGAAATAGCTTCAATTTTATAGGTGAGGAGACTTGGTGGAGTCAAGGCACCTGACGCTAGTAGTAAATGACAGTCAGGAATTGAAGTCAGGTGCTTAGGTCCACAGCCTGCTCACCTGGCCTTTGCATTTAACACGTCCCTGAAGGCCACCTCCAGGATGGGAAGGACACCAGTGGGTGCGGCTGTGGGCATCTCTGTCTGGGCACAGCCAGGTTTTAGATATTTCATAAGATCACTTTTGCCAAACAAATAAACAAAAAAAATGTGCACAGTCATGTACTCATTGGACTTTGCAAAAAGTTACATGCATTTAGCAATTTTTCGTAACACCCAGCTAACTGTTTGGTTCCTGAGTCCAACTACTGTATGTTTGACTGATTAAAAGTTTTGAAAAAGTAAATTCCCTGCCCCATACTAGGAAAATTCCTCAAATTCTCCATTATTTTGAAATTATGTGAAACGCCTTCATTTTGTCAACCCTCTGTGTTTTTAGTTTTGTCTTTGGAGAGATGAGAAGTTCAAAATTATCTTTAAAGTTACAGTGGGATTTGATGTTTTTAAAAAGAGCTGGTTACTTTGCAACTTTTTCTTATTTTTCTCTCAGTTTACACCAGTGCTTTTTTTGGAAATAACTATTGAGATTTCTTCATTACCATTTTTTTCTTTCTTTTGAAACGGTGGATAAAACAGCTCCCTACAAAATCTTTTGGCAGCTGGGGGATTTCGGTTAAAGTTTAATGGATTTCAGGCTGTGAAACGGCCCTTGGACTCTCGTGCACTTAACTATTTTGGAAAGCCTTGGATCATCTGTGATTGACAGTTCAAAACTACAATGATCTGTTGTGTCTGGCCCATGTCACACCGGAGAAATACTAAATCGATAGTAATGCTATCAGAACCAGAAATCAAATGCAAAATAGTTCCCTTGGCTTCCTGCATAATGACCTTTGCTCTTCTGATAAATTACTAATGGGATCTTGGACAGGAGATCGGCAGCAGCCAAGGCTGGGAATAAGTAGAAAGGGGGAAGAAGCGATGTTTACCGTCCAAAAAAAAAAAAAAAAAGATAGGATATCAGGAAAGGCAGGAATGAACAAACCAAAACCATAAACCACCATCTTTGAGCCCTGCTAAAAGTTGTCTGGGGACCCCCACCCTGAGCAGACCCTCCCTTCTGTGACCACAGTGCCAACAGGACAGGCACTGCAGTGAGAAAAGCAACAAAGTGTCAATTGTTTTCCCAGGTACCCACTGCATCTCCCCAAGACACCCCAATCCCTCGCTCACCGGCATCACCACTACTTCACGTCTTGATAAGGGGACTGATTGCTTGAGTTGATCTGGGGGATTGTTTGATGCCATGAACATATTGTAGGGCGTAAAAAGGAGGAGGAGGTTTATATAACTTTCTTCAAAAGCCTGACTTGAAAAGCTTTGACCACCGGCATCAGAGCGCCCATGGTGTATATATGTATATATGGTTTAAAGGGAAAAATACTACAAAGACCATCCAAACGTCACTTAACTCACAGGCTTCGGAAATTTGTGCGAGAGAGAGATTTGCCACCGCACAGCTGTGCTGCACAATGTGACAGATGCCGAGCAGGGCCTGAGCTTCGCTGAATGCAGATTGCGTCCCGCAGGATGTTTTACGTGGCCCGAGTCTGTGGTCTACGTGATGAGCCCACAGCAAGCTTGGCTTTGCTCGGACCCTAACCTTGCCCTAGACTTTATAAGGTCGTCGGTGTAATTTTTGTACTGAAAATGAATAAAAGTAGGACTTTGTTGCCATGGTAAACCAAAGACCTTTTTTTGCCTTCAGCCAGACTTGACCTCATCATCTACTTCATGTGGGGGCTGGGTCTCACTGACTTGCCCGGAACTTGTGCTTCAGAAATACCTTTGTTGTGTTGAATTTCCCCGTTTGAAAGGGGGAAATGTTGTCACACTGAAGGATTAAACACAACTAGGGAACAAAATAATGAAAAGCCTTATTTGAGAAGAAATAAAGCTTTGGTATAAGAGGTTACTGTACGTCAATATGTCATATCCAGGAAAAGGGAGCTTTTGATTGCTTGGAGGTGAGGTTGCCAGAGGGTGTCTGATTAAAATTTCCAAGGCTTGATCAAGGAGTTTGTTGAAAATCTTCATAACTTGTGCACTTGACTTTTATTCCTTTGAAAAAGTTATACAAAATATTTTTGCTCACATTTCTATCCGACATGGCGTGTTCCTCCTTGTTGCTCTGCAGCTATTTCTGCGCAGGCCTGCTACTTGCCACGACAGCAGAAAAATTCGAGCATTTCTAGGAAAAAGAGTAAGTTCTGGAAATGGAAAACTGACCCCCAAAGTTGGCTCTAAAAATGTTTAAGCTAAAAAAAAAAAAACCCAACTGAGACTAACCTAAATGAACATGAATTGGGATGCCATGTATCCATCAAAGGAGTTCCGTCACCAGTTAAGGAAGATCAGAACAGTCTCGAACCCGCACTGAAGGGAAGCAAAGTGTCCCCACTGTTAAGTACTTTGATTTTTCTCTCAGTGTGTCCTTGTGTATGTGCATGGAATCACTTTGGAAGACTTGCGTGATAAAGTAGGAATAGTGCTTTCGAGCAAGGCTGAGATGCTAGGGCTCATGAGTTTGAGGGAAGAGACTTATTTCTCACTGCATGGTCCTTTGTGCTTGAATCATTTTAATATAAAGATGGATAGACAGAATGAAAGAAAGAACTCTTTGGTTCCTTACACCTTCCCTCTTTACGTATATTACTTGTAGGCTAAATTTCATCAAAACTTGTCATTTTATCTGGTAAAGTGGGAATATAGATGTGGAGCAAATGAGGATGGTTTTATTTTGAAATGAAAAGCTAAATTACCAACTTCCGCTTTGGAAATATTTTGGAGGTGCATGAAGCATTCAGCAATGAAGACTTTTTCAACCCGGGACAATGATTACTATAAGATAAAACATGTTCTTGTAATATGTACATTTGAAATCGACCCCTATGATTACAGCTAATATTTAGCGCCGATACCTTTATGTAGGAAATCACCTGTTTTTTATGGGTGTGCTTTATGTGGATACAAGCCTATAAATAAGAGTGTTAGCATTGTCTGCAGGTAATTATCCTGTGGAGATAAAAGCTCTAGTTAAATAGACAGAACTTTAGCATTTGGAAGTCTGTCTTTGTCCTTTATGCTGCCCATAACTTTGGAAACGCACACGTCTGAAAACTTCGAGTGTTGACTCCTTGGTTTCCGCGCCTCACCCCCGTCATGTTCACTCATTCTGAAGCGGGGGCCACGTGAGGCATCTTGCATTGTATCCCCACATCTGCTGCTCCGTCTCCCCCAGCATCGTCTTCTAGAAACAATAGACCTCTTTCATTCCCTAATAGAGACACTGCCTATTATCAGAGCTCCTAATAGTGCTTAAATGTTTCCTCTCGGAATTTCTGTGTTCAGCTTCTCTTCTGGAACACATGACCCATTATCTCAGTAATTTTGGATATTGTGACAGTTTTGAGGATCCTTCCTCCTGGATCTCTCTCTTCCCCTCTCTCCCTTTCTTCTTCTTCTTCCGTCTCCTGCTCGCTGTCTCTGTTTGTCTCTTTCTCTCTCTCCCTCACTTGCTCTCTCTCACACACATGTTCACACACACGCACACACGCACAGACCCCCTGACTCAGGGGGAGGATGAGGAGCAGGCAGGGCCCGCTGCAGACTGTCCTGTCACTTGGGAGCCTGCTGTGACGAGCCTGCCACACGCCCCAGTCACTGAAAGGGAAACCATATCTGGCGTCAGAGCAGTTTGCTGATAAGATTTTATCTTTCCTCCTGCTGATACCGATAGCTGGGAGCCAGGTGGGCGGTAAATAACAGAGATTGATCGTGGGCTGGATTTGTCAGCCCACAGTCCTTTCCCAGAGCTCTATCCAAAAGACCCATACGTGTCCATCTCCCCCATCCGTGGGGCGCCGTGAGCAATTGTGTCGTGGGGGGGAACTGGCCTGTGCCATTTTTCCAATGGTGATCATTCCTTCCACACTCGGCCTAATCCGAATAGATGGCCCCAAACCCAGGGGGTGATAAATGACCATCATGGTATCAACCGCTGATGCCTCAAGAACCTTAGGCAAACCGAGGGCTGGACTTTGTGGATTAATTGAGCATGCATAATTTACCGCCCCAGTTTGCATAAGTGTAAGTATTTTTCTCATTCTGGTAAATAGGTACTTCCAGCTTCGGGAGAAAAATCAGAATATTGCTACATGGCGAAATGAGCCATCAGCTTATTCAGCTATTAGAAGAAAAAATATATATCTCTGCTCTGACTGCCACTGCTTAGTTCTTAAATTGCAGAGATTTTTCAAGTTTAATTTGCTCTTCCTTATTTATAGATACATTTCTCTTCATCCACGTTTATTGTGTTGATTTTTACCCATGCTTGTAAAGCAACACTATTTTCTTGTTCTGCTTTGATGCTACTGTCTTTGAATCATTGAGAAAATATTAATCCAGGAAAATATTTTCGGTACAGTTAGTTCTTTTGGGTAGACAAGGGCGGGGGGAGTGCACCAGGATGGAATAACACTTCCTCAAACACACGGCGATGTCCATGGTTAACACAGGCTTTTGGGTAAATTAGCCAATAACACTGAGTCACTATTTTTCATTTGTAAAACAGGAATAATAATACCTCTCCCACAAATGCTTGTGTGCAGTGTTATAATAAATGTAGTACACAGCCTGATTTAGGGTATGTGTAAGGTGCTCAAGAAATAATGCTTATTTTTGTTATTATCTCATTAAAACAAAATTTATTTTTCATATCTAGCAGGAAAGTCTGGACCTCTAACTTAGTAGTTTGAAGAATTATTTCCTCATGCGAATTTATTTAATTCTTAATAGGAGGCTGTAAAGTGTTTCGATATACTGTTGGTTCACTGGGAAGTTGTCTAATTATGGTTTGATGGAACATTTATGCGAGTTTCTGTGCAGAAAGGTAACCTGGGGGCATGTTAGGTATGTTCAACTTGCTTATATCATAAAGTCGACATTAGAGTTTTAGTCTTTTTTGTTTAAGCCAAAAGGGCCCTTGTGGGAAATAAAAGCTTAAATGCAATTGTTCATAAAGGAATAGAATTATGAATTTATTAATCCCTGTTTTACAATAAGAAAATATATCTAAACCTCAGCTCATTTGGTAGGCAAAATCTTGCGAGGCTGGGTTTAAATTTGACTTTTCTCACCTTACCCATGTTTCTTATAATATACACATTATCATTTTAAAAGTATTCTTTTTATTTATGCTAAAAATTTTATTGCAGTGGCTGCTAATGCTGAAATCTTAAATTCTGCTAAGTCAGGGCCTCTGTGTATTGTTACAAAAAAAAAAAGTGTAAGTATAATGTGGAAAAACTGGCTACTTAAAAGAGCTTTTCAATGAATCTCATAAACTCCACAATCCCTTTTATGAAGGCAGTAAGTGCATTTGTGTAGTAAGTTAATTTTTTGGAACATACAACACCCACGCGTACATTGTAAAAGTCCTTGTAGGTTTCTCTCCTGGTGAGAAGTACAGCTTTCAGCCAGGCACTGACTGGCTTATTCCTGGAGAGCCACGTCACGTTCGCTGCCACTTCTCCATGGCCTATTGATGTGGCTGTCACCCTAGAAACCCAGTGAGCTCAGAGATGAGGCCGCTTTTCTGCTCGGTTTTCCACTGAGGCTGTGTCAGGGGACGGCTGCCAGGCTCTGCTGGACGAAGCTGGAGGGGCAATTGTCCATAAGAATAAGCTCAGACCTCAGGTGCTTTCTGGCCACACACACCCTACTGGCGGCTTCTCCTGTAGTCACAGATCAACAGCACCCTCTGAGCTCCCGGAAATCATCCGGGCTTAAGTAGCTGGTCCTTTCTTTGTTCTTCCCTTTCTCTTCCAGCGCTGTGTTAAACGGGGGTCACAGAGCCGTGGGTGGGAGGCGAGCGAGCCAGGAGACCACTGACTGCCAGCCCAGGGCTTAGAGTCAGAAAAGGGACTTGAGCTACCTGAGACTCAGTTTCTCCTTCTGTAAAGCGGGCGTAAAACAATATTCCCCACCGCCCCTGAGGGTTGGGGAGATTGAATGAGGTGATGCCTATAGTTACCAGCATGGTGCCTTCCTTGTGTGTCGGTGACTTCTAGACAGAGCTACACGTGGAAGCAGGGACCTTCTCTTCTAAGATCTGCCCAGAGGACATGAGACTGAGTCCCAGTCTTAGTACGTGGTCTTTCCCTGTCCCTCTAAAGCACGGCTCACCGCTTCTTCCTTGGCTTCCTGAACCAATCAGCGCTGCCATGCCAGCCCTTGCCTCTTAAACAAGAAGGTCTTCACTTCTCCCAGCAGTGAACTCTCTCGTGAGCCCCTGTCCCAGTTCCAGCGACGTGAGGGGCCCAGCCGTGGGCTCCTCAGAGGCTTTGAGGAGCTCTGCTGTTCTCTGCTCCGGGAGTGCGTATCTGGCGCCCACCTTCCCCACTGCAGCCGAGATAAGGAAGCCACAGGCTGGAGCTGCACAGGGGAGTTGAGGGCGGTTACAGAGGCCCAGCTGCACCAACCACAGTGTTCATTTAGGTCCGTTTTATAGGTTCCCGCGGAACTTGGGGTTGTCACTCGTAACGGTCTGTAGTCACTGCAGTGGACTTTGGCATTTTTTTTTTCCGCTCTCTTATTGCCAGTGTGTCTTTCTAGTTAAAGGAAAAATCCTACTATGTGTGATATCACTAGAATATAGTACCCTGTCTGAATACAGAAGTCGGGGGGAGAGGGGCAGGGGGCTGGGTGAGAAGGATGAAGGGATTAAGCAAGGAAAAATGAAAGAAAGACTCATAGACACAGCCACCAGTGATTGCCAGAGGGAAAGGGGGTTGGGGGAGGTGGGAGAAGGTGAAGCAGGGAATAAACAGTGATGGATGGAGACTTGACTCGGGGAGGTGAACACACAAGGCAGTGTACAGAAGATGTGCTTTAGAACACCTGAAATCTATATCATTTTATTAACCAATGTCGCCCCAATACACTTAATTCAAAGAAAAAGACAGGGAAATAAACATTTCCAAGGCCTTTTGGCAACATCCGGGACTCAGTCATGTGACCTTGACTTGGCCAATCGGATGCTTCTTTTTCAGGCCTTGCCTGCAGAAGGTGGTGAGAATTCATCAGGGCCACCTCAGTGATAGGCAGGGGCAGCACCAGATGTTAATGCTTCCTGGACAGCCGCATGTGGAATAGGTTGTCTTCTGCAGGTGGTGAAGGTGGTTTTTCCTTTGAGGAAGTCTGGGGTTTTCTGGATGCCATTGACAATTCAGTGCTACCACAGATGGGCGTGGGGGAGGTAACAAGGGGTTAATCTGACCAAGGAACTAAGATTATCTATGCACGTTCACTATCCACTTGTCCTCAAGTCTTGTGTGACTTAAGACAAGCATTTTTCATTGCTCGTGGCTATCAAATTGAGTTCGCTGCATCTATAATGACAATCACCACATAAGCGATTTTATTAACCTGTCAATTATTATTCAGCTTTCTTATTCCCGTCATGTCCCAAGTCTAGGAGGGTATTAAAAATGGAAGACAGTTTTCCTTCCTATCCAAAGGGCTGGATTTCATATTATCCTCTCATGAATGAGAATGGGAGTGGTTGTGCATAAATCTAGCTGCTCATAAAATTTTAAGAGTACTCCTTGTTTACTTCATCAGAAGGGTTTAGACATTATAGTGATTGAAATTAGGAAGTTAGTTTGCGGAGCTATGCATGTATTTGGACTTTATCTCATAAGAATTACTGTTTTAATTATTCTCTGAGATAGAGGTTCCCCAACTGTGTTCTTTTGATGAGACCACCCTATAAAAGAGTTCAAGTTTAGAGAAAATTACATAAAATATCTTCTTGAAAATCAGCATTTTATGTATATATACATATATAGAAGTTCACATACATTATCAGATTATATATAAATGAGATTAACATATACATACATATATATATATATATATATATATATATAAGCTCATTTAACATTGTCTGACCCAGGGTTTTTCAAATTTATCTGCCTACCAAGACCCTCCTGTTAGAATAACAACTAGGAGCATCTGCAAGAATGAATAGTTATACTTTGTAACTATAGTGTATTAAGAGATACACTTTGGGAAATGTTGCCGAAGCATGTCCCTATATTGCATTTTTGCATTACCTACTTTTAACAACAGATGCCTTGGGCCTGCATGCCTCCACGGTTCACTTTTGCCTACTTACTAGTTTTGAGGTTTTGAACATGTTATTTAATTTCTCTCTGCATCATTTCCTGGTCTGGGAATTGGGGATAATAGCACCCATGTCAGAGAATATTATGAAAATCAGGTGACTTCCATAAAATCAAATGATTCATCTTTGTAAATGTTTTGAAGAGTGCCTGGCTGATAGTAAGCATTTTATAAATGTTGGCTTTTATTATTGTCCTTCCGGGCTAAGTTAAAGTCTTCATTGACACCCCCTTTTGTACAGAATCTTTTATCAAAGCTCCATAACACATAGTTCTGTTTAAACCCATTAACTGATCTGCTCCTTGCTAATTGCGTGCCTGGGCCCAGATTTTTCTGTTTGGTGATTCTTTCCAGTTGTAGTTCAAGGAGCATTTTATTGATTTACAGACCGGCACTCAATCCACCGAGCAACACCAACCAGGGCAGGGGTGTTACGTGGGAAGACACAGAAACCAATGCACATAGACAGGGTGCTTACTGAATAGACCCAACAGGCAATCACACCGACACCTGAAAGCAAGCAGTTACAGGTAGCAAGGCTGTATATGGGTTAGACTGAGACGAGACAGCTTCCAGTTCTGGGGTGCTGCGTGCTGTTGGGGTCTCCTCCAGGGCCCTTGTCCCAGTTCCCTTAGCAGACTAACTTTCTCTCTTTGCTCAATTTTGCTCTTTCCTCGATTTTTCTTGCACGTGGGGTAGGTTCTGCTTGCGAAAGGCTGCTATCACTTGGCTTTGCATGAGGGCTCCCACAGCTAACAAATTCCATCTTTCAGGGCCCGAATTCCGAAGTCCTAGGGGAGAGAATCCTACTGGCTCAGACCAGACTGTGCCTTGGATCCTGGTTCAAGTGTCCGCTTCTGTTTCCAGTAGTGTAACTCTCAGCTGGAGCCTTAAGTGGTAGGAACCTCATGAGCACTCAGAACAGCCCCCTAGGGGTGGGGGTGGAGAATGCACCCGCAGCAGAGACGCTGGTGGGTGGTACCAACACTTCGGGGTGTGGGAGGGTCACGGTCTTAGCAGCAGGAAGAGCTGGCTTGGCATTACCTTCCAGAATGTCTGTTGTTTTCACTTCCTTCTCCCACCCAAGGAGAATTAAAGGATGTCAGGGACAATGTTTTATAGCCAAGCATTTGACACCCACAATCGTAATTTCATGGAAATTTCTCAACACTTGCCTCAAACATCTGAAGGTGGCTTCCCTCGGACCCCATGGGTTATAAGCACAGCCCTGAGGAAGCCCGTTCCTCAGTAGGATCTGCCCCAAAGTGAGGCTGAAGACCACCTGAAACGCAGCAGGTGGCTCCTTTTCAAACTTCCAGTGCCCACCCTGCAATAAAGCTTTGTTTGGTCTTCACGGCACAAAGCGAAGTTCGTGACATGCAGGGAAGTAGCTGATATCTGGAACTATTAAACTCAAGATCCAAAAGAGGAAGCAGCTAAGGAGGGATTTATTATTTACCTGTTGGTTTGAAGTTAGCAGAAGTCTCTCCCATGCAAACCGTTTCCCCTGGAAAATCAACCAATAACTCTTCCCCGTTAGTGTGCTGGCGGAGCTCAGGGCAGGCCACCCTTTCGGTGCTTCCTATTGGCCATTCAGTTCCCTTTCCTCCTCATTCATTGGCCCCTTGACACTGAGGTGTCCCTGCTCCCACTCAGGAGGCCCTTAGCGGTCCTGGTCATGTTATAATCACGCAGGGCTTTGATGGCTGCTGTTTTTGGTGGCGCACCTGTTTCCCCTTTTATTTGAAAGCATTTGTTCTTTTTGTTTTAGCCTGACCTCGATACGTGTGCTTCCTCTCTGCAAACAAAGGAACAAGCCTGCCATGCTGCACAAACATTTGCGTCACACTTTGCTCTTAAAATTAGTATTCTCTTAAACTGGTTAGCCCATCTCTGCCGCCCCCGACACCTTTCACCGTGCCCACTAGCAAACCAAATCGTGTTCAGGGAGCAAACACATCCCTGGGAGATTAATTACTCTTCGGGGCAGTGCTCGGATGAATTATTTTGTTTGTGCAGTATGTTCACTAAGTGGTTGCCCGATCGCTGCGCCGAAGATTGATTACACGTTCCGTTTACCGTGTGGTTTCTGTGGGGGAAACATCTTTCAGGATCCATCACTTCGGAAAGCCCAGGGGGCCTGGCTGACGTGAGAAGACCCCAGAAACGCTGTAAAATGGAGACCGGGCTATGGAGAAGGTGTCCTTTACATAAACACCTGCAGCGATGGCGGGAGTCACCCCCAGGGCTGCAACCGTCGGGAGAAACAATCGATGATGAAATTCAGTTGCCATCTGAAAGCGCAGCGCACCTGCAGGACTGCTGCGTTGAGGTCAACAAGCACCTCCCAAGGTTCTCTTGGTCTCTGGGAAGCTAAAATCACAGCCAGCGACAGGGTTGTCCTGGCACCAGCTGACTGTCGATACCCCACTCTCCCGTGGCGGCACGTGGTGACAGCTGCTGCTGTCTGAGTCTGTCCTCACGGTGGGACTCCAGAGCCCCTCAGTTTCTTGGAGGTGCTGGCCTCCCGTAGGAAGCCACCGGGGGTGATGTCATGCCCAAGAACGCGCAGCATCCACGGTGTTCAAGGGGTGGCCGCCAGCACCGGGGAAGGGCTCGCTGTACAGGACTGTGTTGCGATGGGAGAGCCTACCAAATTTAAATAGAAAATTGCTTTTGGAAGAAGCAAATGAGCTCAGATTAAAAGTGGAAAGCCTTTTGTTTAGTGAAAGGCTAGACTAATCTCCTCCCTTGGGGTCCAACAAATTCACTGCTTAAACAGGAGTGCGTGTAATCTCTACCTGTGACATTGGATGCTTATGTCACTGGATCAGAGGAACGGTGTTAGGACTCAGAGAGACCTTGTCCCTGCCAAATATACCGTCCCTCCGCCCAGAGGGAAAGGCTAAAGGATATGTCTCTCTCTCCTACTGTTTTGACCTCATTATGGAGGTCTATTAATCTTTGTCATAAACAACCACAACAATGAGAGTCAGTACTTAGCAATGGGCCACTGAGAATGCTTAGCACTTGTCACCTCGTGGATTAAAATCAAGCAGGCATTTCAGCGAGGATGCATCCCAGTAAGGGGGGTGAAAATAACCGAAACAAGTAAAGACATGAGAATGAAATAAAACGGGCCTCACGGTGGGGAGTCAGAGTTTTCCTCGTGCGGCTCGAAATTTCCGAAGACAAAGCCATTCGTGGAGAGGATATATTTTTCCGCATTTCAGACCCTTTTGAATTTAAGATGATTCAACATCACAACCGCTGCGTCATCATGGCTGAGGCGAGTTTACTCCATAAAGTCCCGTAATTGCCAGAGGAAAGTGCAGCCCAGAGTGTGGTGGGTGCGGGGACCTTGACAGACGAGAAGATAAGACAGGGCAGTTGTGGTGGAGCTGGTTGGCTTTCTGCAGAGGGTCAAAGAGTAGAAAGAAAAGGAAGCCAAATAAGAGACAGACTCATAGATAGAGAGCAGGTTGACGGCCAAGGGGAGGAGGCGGTGGGGAGGGATCTAGCAAAAAGGAAACAGGACTCCTGGGGAACAGTGTGGTGGTTGTGGGAGGGGAGAGGGGATCCTAAGGAGGATAAATGACCAGGGAAAAATTACAATTAAAAAAAGAGAAAAAAGGAAATGCATTTGCCCAGCTGAAAACGTATTCAGGGCCTTTTTGATTAAATCCTTTTTCTGTGTGACTTGGAAGCTGGAACTAGATGGGAATTAATTCTTTACACATTTCCCTTTCTCATTGGCTCCCTTGTTTCTGGCTGGGTGCCTAAGTTCAAGTCCAGGAGGAAATTCTAGTCGTTCAAGTTTTTTCAGCTGCCCGAACCCCACTCACCCCCCACCCCCGCCCTGACCCCCCTCACTGCCCAGGTCCCTCAGTTCTGACTGGCTGAGTTTATTATCTTGGGAAGTAGGGCTGAGACTATTACGGGAATAAAGTTGCCTATAAAACAAGTTTTCCCTGGTTTGAAAACTCTCTGTTCAGCATATATAGAAATAGCCTGGAATCCTGAAAAATAGGGTCTGTTTTTTCACAGCATCCCCGATAACCCCCTCTTGCGCCCTCTCACACGTTGTACCTCTTACAGCTGAGGCCTGTTCTAATAAATAAGATGCTTATATTGTTGAGCTCTTAAACTCTTTGAGAAAATTGGAAATGTGTATTGGGAACCTCACAGGGTGGTTGATAGCTGTCGTCTTAATTATAAAAACAGCATGTTTAATGCTTCTGTAAGAGTGACTCGCGGTGAATGAAACTGGCTTTGTGTATTGTTTCTTGCAGTGATTTCATTACTTTATGATCATACCTCAGACATGGAAAGGTCCCTGTAATTATTTGATGGCTAACTGCGGCTGTCCTTTTAACACAAAAATGACGGTATTGATCCGCTGTTATTCCCGACCCGAGGTTTAGTTTGATTGCCTTTTCAATGCCCTCGTGTAACCAAAGACACCTCTCAGGAGACGCTAACCAAGGTGAGGCGCATGGGGTGTCTTCTGGATCAGTATTCATTCATTCCTTCATTCATCCATGAGTCAGCCAGTCAGTGAATAAATGTGCTGAATACTTAAAAGGTCAGAGAAGAGAGCTCAAGGTTTGTGAGAACAAAGGAGCAAGCCAGTAACCTAAGAAGGCTGATGGGCCAGGGAGGTTCCCTAAAGCATCCCAGGGGGTCCTTCATGAGGGCTCCCAGAAGGTGGTCCAGGCAGGGGCAGCCTCACCTGCTGGAGCTGCAGAGAGAACCCCACTCAGGAGGTTGCTTAAGCCTGAAGGAGGAGGAGACGGGGTGGGGTGGGGGTGGGGCAGGAGAGGAAGGTAGGGCAAGGCTAGGACGGCCTTCCTAAGTCTGCATTTGGCTTTTATGCCACGGAAACTGAAGAGCAAACAGAGGGTTTAATGGAGAGAATGTCTTCTGTCCAATTAGCATCATATTCAAACTGAATTAATCAGGCCATACTGTATGCCTTTACCTGTCAAAATGTCCAAACTGGTTTGGTTTCTCATTTCTTTTTATTGTCCAAATTGAGCTGGTTTCCATTTCTGACAAATTTGACTTTGAAATGTTTTTGCTTACCTGAAAGATAGGGAGATTTTTTTTTTCTGGTCAGAATTTCTAATTTCTGTTTTCCTTCCTCAGCTACCTGTTTGAGGTCTTTTCTCAGGCTAAATTAGAAATGTAAATCTACCTAAACATATGTAGGACTTTTTAAAAAAAAGATTATATGCTATTTATGTGATGTTAACTACCTGCCTTTATAATGAGTGGGACTGACTGAATGAACCCGTTTAGAAACCAGTGTGGGTCATGATTTATAAAGTTGAAAATAGAAAGTATTTTAGTTGCTGTGAGAATATCATTGAAATTCACTTTTGTTAAAAGAAATTTTCAAGACTAGAGAACAACTAAGTCTGGGGAAATATTTGAGAAAAGTCTGCCTTGTGATAAGTGTTCATCTCAAATATTTATGTTGCAGTTTAAATATAAATGGGGAAATAAGAATATGTGTTATAGAATGCAGTTCATCTCTTTCCTGGTTTGTCTCGATGTTCTAATCAGCTCTTCAGAAATGGAGAATTTGCCCTCTTTTTACTTAAGAAAATGAAAGGATCAAAACCCATCAGTAGAGTCATTTCAGACATCTTCATGAATAAATTGAGTTGCTACACAGCTGTCCACCTCACTTACTTTGGATCTGATGGTGAATAAATCCAAGAACACCAGCCCACCTCTGCGGAGCCAGTCTGAGCCACCAGAACCACTCGCTAAGGATGGCGGGATGTCAGGTGGGGGAGGTCAGGGCCCGGCTGAAAGGACCCTCCCCACGTCAGTCCTGGAGATGCAGACTAAGCAGGGTAGGATGGGGAAGCAAAGCTCTGTGACCCCGTCTTCCCAGAGCAGGGCTGAGAGAGCAGAGTATCGTATTCTCCCCAAGCCCGCAGCCAGGAGAGAGTATCCCACGTGGCCGCTTGCTTAACGCAACCGCCCTTCCCTGCTTCCTCCTTGTTTCCGTGGGCTGTCCTATGTCACCCACAGAACCCTTTTCCCCGAGAATAGGTTGTTATTTAGGACACCGTCCGTAATGAGAGGGCCTCCATCCCGGTTTTCCAATTTCAGGCGAGTGGGATTAAAGCTGTGTATGAAAGGCACTGCCGGGTTAATCTCCAGCTCTCCACTGGCCCTGCATAGATAGGATCATCTGCTTTTGGGTGTATAGAATGAATTTCATTAGGTTGAATGCTCTTTGCTGGGATTATGTGCTTTTTTATTTAATGTTTTGCCGGGGGCTACTCTTAATAAGTATCTTAATGGCCCTAAGAAGTTCTTTGTGGGATTTTTTTTTTAACTTTAATAGTAGCTGGAAAAAACTCCCCGTGATGTTGCTGGAAAAATTGTCATTGTCACTACTTCAAAATAATGCAGGTTCATCTCTTTCAATTAAAGCCTGTTACTTCATCTACTCCCTAAAATGATAAAAAAAAAAAAAATTGAATGAAACGGAAACAAAAGTAGTTCTACAATAAATAGACTCTCTATATTGTATTTTATTTTAAAAAAAGAAAAGCCCAGCTGGTGTAGCTCAGTGGGTTGAGCGCAGGCCTGTGAACCAAAGGGTCGCCGGTTCTATTCCCAGTCAGGGCACATACCTGGGTGGCAGGCCAGGTCCCCCTATAATGGGGTACCCAGAAGGCAACCATGCATTGATGTTTCTCTTCCTCTCTCTCTCTCTCCCCCTTCCCCTTTCTCTAAAAATAAATAAATAAAATCTTTAAAAAAAGGAAAGAAAAGAAAAGCTATTGGAGTGTCAACTTAGATTTTTTTTAAAGGGTCATGCAGAATCAGATACAATTTATAATAACAGCAAGCACTCACGTGGGCATTTCAATGTGCTACAGTCTCGTCTGAGCATGCACTTCCTCATCACAAACCCTGTGTGGAAGCGGCTATTATTAGACCCTTAGTTTCCAAATGAGGAAACTCGGGTACAGAAACTAAGTTCACAAATAAGGAAATGGCAGCCAGCGCAGGACCGGAACTGTGGGACCCATCTCCACAAGGTACAAAAGGCCACCTCTTACCCAGAGCCAGCGTCAGGTCTCCTTCCGTAAGTGTGACAGACCCAACCTCCAGAGCGAAAGTCTTTAGTCTGACCATCTTCAATTCCCACAGAATAAAGCCATTTTGTTGCTGCTATTGTTACTGTTCATTTGTTTTATCCTTGGGAGGAAGGAGGGGGGGGTGGGGGGGCGGTGGATACATAAAAAGCATTACAAAGAAGACAAAATGTTTCCCAGGAAAAACCCAAAGTGAAAACAGTGAGCATGCTAAGTAAAAGGGTAGATACTACAAGAAAGCTCTAAAATTAATCGGCTCTCTGATAGCAGTGACCAAAATTTGATTGGAATTAGGGACAAAAAATGAAAACCTTTTAGGAAAAGCTGGTCTTAAAAGGCACTATAAAAGTGATTGGGTTTTAAAAGCCAGAAAGCCATTGAAAACTATAAGCATGAATTCCTGAAATACCAATATTTTTATGCTAGCCTTATTGCTTCCATTTTCTACATTTATTCTTGCTTTTCTGTGTCTTCCTGGTACATTTCTATTCAACCAAAACTCCAAAGTAATTTGCAATTTTAAAATTTCCAGTTGTTTTCATCTGCGTTATGGGTCCTTCCACCCGAATGCCTTTACTAGGTCAAGGTTGCCAGCCGATAAGTTCATTGGAAAAATACTCTGTGTGACACGTTATAGGAATAAATGACAAAGTTCCTGGGGAGGATCAACAGTATTAAGAATCATATTGCGTAAGGCATAAAACATAAGGCAGTTATCATCAAAAACAGACACAGCAAAGACCTCAAAAGTCACTTAGTTTAACTCCGAATTCATTGTTTTAGATGATTTTCCTAGATATGAATCCAGAGGCTTCTAGATCTCATGTTTAGGCCTTTCCCTCAAGCTCTTCTCTATACTTTCTTTCCTAAAATAAAATTCTGCTGGTAATGAATAACTTACACTTGCTCCTTCTGTTTTACTCTCCTTATATGTTCTCCCCCACAAGATAAACTCCTCAGCCTTAACTATTGGCTTCATTCAAATGTCAATCAACAGCGTCCCTCTGGTGTGTGAGGTGTGTGTGAGGTGTGCGTGTTCTAGAGGCCAGAGACGTGTCAGGCTGATTTCTGTTTATTAGGAATCTGTTTTTTGTCTTTAAATGATTACTCAAATCTGTACAGTTTTCTTTCTATCTGGAGTCAGAAAAATCATTTTAAGTCCCGTTATTTTCATTATAATGCTGTCGATTCAAACTCCAGAGTAAAGACAATTCGTCGCTGGGGTCAGAAACTTGTTACACATACTGAGCTAGGTGGGAGGGGCACCACAAAACTGTGACTGCATGAAAATTCCGTTCTCTCCTTTTCATGCAAATTACAGTCTACCTAAAAATGACTCTGGAACGCCCAAGAGCACGCACACTGAACATCAGATCTTGGGCCACATCCCCATGAGAGGAAGCAGTGAGTGAAAAGGGAAACACGCTCATTGCTTCATTTCACTCTAGTAGTTGTCTGTGATAACCTCATATAAAAATGGAAGGTTTTTTGTTATTGCCAGCTTCCTAGAGTGATTTCTGATAATCCGGTAATTCTGGGGAGAAGTCCTTCCCACTCGAGACTTTCGGGGGCTGCTTTGGGACCTCTTTCAGTCTCATTCCAGAAGCGAAATGTGGGGACCATGGATCCCCATTTCTCCCTGGAGTTCTTCAGTGGGAAGCGGGTGTATACTTTGCCTCTCCAGTGGCTGCTGGGGCAACAACCGCCTTCACAGTGTGGAGTTCAGGTGTAGCATCAGCAGCAAGACAAAAAGTAACCACAGCTAGGAATGGACTCAAAGAAGCAGCCGGCTTTTGACCAGGGTCTCCTGCAGCGGTCATTCCTGTCATGGCTACTACGGTACTTCTGAGAATGTCAGGGCTCAGGGGAGCCCCTGTGTTGACATCCTCCCGTCCAGCTTCTCTAGGCTGCAGACTAACAGCATCTTCACCCTCATCACTGGGTAGTACTGTTGTCAAGATACCAATGTTAAAGAAATCCCCAGCAGCCAATCAGTGGACTATTGCCCTCCCAAACTACACACATATTGCTCTGGCTGCTGCTGGAGCATTTCTGCAGCTCTGTTGCCTGGTGAACCTGGGAACTGGAGGCCACTGATTCAAAGCCAGTGTTTTCCATAGAGAAACGAAGTCCCAGCTGGGACTGCTTGCTGAGTTTAGCCATGGGCATGGGGTCTGGGGGCCCTGATGAGCCAGAGCTCTAGCCCAGGTGAGTGCAGCTGCGGAGCTGTAGTTGCAATGGGTCAGAGCCCAAAGAATAGGAACGCTGGTTGTAGTAGTTCTTCACTAATTTATTGACATTTTTCCAATTATTCATTTTTTCATTCATTGATCCAACAAATACTTACAGAGAGCCTGCCACGCACCAGGCACTGTTCCAAGTACTGGAGATACGGAGATGAACAAGGTACCCTCAGTCCTTGCCATTGTGGAATGGACAGTCTCGTAGGGAACAAAGGCATTAACCAATAAACACACAAAGGCATATTTCATCACACATGTGATAAATATCCTATGAGCATCTAACATTGTCTTAAAACACTGGACAACTCGCAGTAGCCAATGTGTCAACAATAAGTTGATTTATCAACATCGTGTACAATCTTCTGGCAGTTAAACTTTTTTCTTCATTTGCATGTTTCACAGGATTTTTTAAAATCTCTTCGTAAAAATGCAAAGAGATATTCCAATTTGATATTGTATCCCCAAGTCTGTCGTTGATCACAGATGACAAATTCATGGTTTAAAAAGATAACTGTTACAGTATTCCTTTGTTGGTCCAACACTTATTAGGTACAGGAAACAAGATTTGTATTAAGTACTCGACTGAGCATGTGGACTGTAGAAAAAATACATTCCAGGAGAAATAAGATACATAGGGCAGTAGCCACAAAACCAAGAATATCAGATCAGATAAGGTCCGTGAGAGTTAATATACATAAGTGCTGTTTATATATGTTGATATGAAAAACCAGCAATTAATGTCGTAAAGACTTTTGCCCTGATTTATACATTTACATACAACATTTTACTATGGCGCTTTTCAAAAGCCCTTGTACACGAAGTAATACAAGAAGTAAATCACATGAATTCGGAACGATTCTGGAAGGGGAGGGGGAGGCAGGCCAGGCAGGTGGTCAGGGACACCGGTGGGGAGGGTGAATCTGAGGTCAGATGCCCAGGGGCGCGGAGCAAGGAGGCGTCTTATGGTAAAAATCCCAGGTATTCCTGGACACAGGTAGTAGGCCAATTGGTTAAAATAGAAATTCGTTTTATGCTTTAAGAAAAGCCCACAAAAGTAGGTTGGGATGTAACTGCGGTGAACATTGAATGCCCAGCTAAGGAGGTGAGACTCTAGCTGATGGTTAATGCCATGGAAGGTTTGGGGCCGGGGACGGTTGTGATCAAAGCAGAAAAGTCAGTCTGGCCGCAGGTTTGGAGACAAATATACAAGTGAGAATATCTCACTCTCTTATGCTGACTGCAGCGTATGGGGTCCGCATTTCCCAGAAACGCAGGCGTTTGTGTTCTGTTAAAACAAACGAGCAGTCTCCCTCTGCCCCCCAGAGAGGGGTGGTAAAAGACAAAATAAAGGGGTACTTTTAGGTCCGTCTGCTGGGAGAGGACACAGTTGAAACACTTTTGCTCTGGCGCACAACTTTGCTCATCTACAGGAGCCTTCCCCACCCAGGGAAGCGCTGTGGCAGCGACCGCAGTGAGAAGTGGCCCCTTAGACCGTCTGGGGGGGAAGGGCTGGAAACCGTTCTCTTGCACAAGTACCGCGTTTACTCAGGTGCGAATCACTGCAGTAAACAATTCTGATCAAAGAGAAGAGACGGCCGTGGCGTCAATGCCTTTGTTGTGAAAGGGAATAAATACCCAAAGCTTTGAGACTGGTGAATCCCCGTTTGTGTCCCCAACTCCGTGGCCTGGTGGCCGCAGTTCCTGGGAGAATGGATATGTGGATGAGAAGGAGGTGCCGGGCGGGGGTGGGGGAGCTTTAAGAAAGGTAACACTTCCGAACTGGCAGCTTTCCTTTTTAATTAATTTTCCTAAAACATGTGAGATGCGCAGGCTTACCCCTTGGAAGCCCACACTAATTTGCGAGTCCCGTTTCGTGCTCTTCCCGCTTAGGCATTCCTTGGGAAGCAGGCCTTTACAAAGTGTGCGTCATGAATAGTGAATACGAAACATTTTACAAGTGTAGCAGGAAAGATAAGCAAGCGCTCTGGGGACGGAGGTCTGCTGAGCGGAGGGAGGCTGCTAATGAACGCGCTGTGTCACCCAGCCCTTGTCCTCGGTGGTAATTAGCTTTAACAAGGCCAGCGAAAGGACCTGTTCCCGAGTCTTGTACAAGTGTGGCTTGCCACGCAGCAGTTGCCTGAGTACAAGCCCATAACCAGAGGCAATCCCAGATATTCCTCATGGGAAAGATGTATTTCAGAGCGATGCTTACGGCACTTGCCTTTATTCATTTTATGGGGGGAAAATCCATTTTTACATTCATTTTAGTGTTTGAGTAGTCATGAATTTGGGGGTTGCGTTGGTAAGTATTGTTATTGTAAAAAAAAAAAAAGAAAGAAGGCATCATGACAATAAATCATGAGCCAAATACATCTTAATTAAATATTCTAAAACTTCACATCCTTTTCTGAAAAGGTATCATGCTATTTCTCTTAGGGGTCTTCTTATCATAGTTTGCTGAAATCTTCTAAGGAATTCTAGATACTAAGCAATCTTGGTTGAGAGATGTCAACAGATGACCAGAGAGTCATCTAGAATCCTGGCTCTCTAGAGATTTGACTTTACAGATCTATGCCGACTTCTCTCCACTTTGTCTGTAGAATGCACACACTTCCGGCACACACGTACACACCCCCACGCCCACACTTCCGTTTGCCAGAATTCCGAACCACACCCCCACCACCATTTTGCCACCCTGTTGCTCCATAGGTAACAGTGGGCGGGACTTCTTAGCGACCGTCTTACCTCCCACACAATTTATTGGAGGTTGACACACACTCCCTGCCATGTTTTTTCTCTGTGAAGGCTGAAGGGGCCATTCATTATAGAGGGTCTCCATTAGAAACACAGCCCCAACACACTGGTGGATTAAGCCATTCAGTTACAGAGTAAAATCCTTTGTGCTAGCACGGAGTAGCACTCCTGTGCATGCCTTGTCTCGTGTCTTTAAAATATTTAGTGGCTTCTCTGAGCTCTTCTTGGAGAGTTTTTTCTTGCCTTGGTCAAACGTCTGCTTTGAAATATCATAAATGTATCCAAACAGGCAGACACCAGCAGCTTTAAAGCAGTTTTGTATTGATGCCTTCACAATGGCGGTCTATGTGATTGTGTTGCTGTTAGGGTAGCGGGCTCTGTCATTTCTATGCATGCTCCAAAGCCATTGAATATTACGCAGTGTGTGCCAATTTGAAAAATATCATTCAACTGTCGTTTTATTCCAAGCTGGGCTTCTGCACAATAAACTGCTCCAGCTGTGGTGAAAACCCAATCGCAGTCACCGTAAGCAGAAAGACAGATGCAAAAGCAGTGAATAACTTTTTAAAACAGAAAACAAGCTTAATGTGTTGGCCCAATTAGACCCATGTATTATTGTATTTTTTTTTAACATTTTCTGACCTGTCACTTACATTGAGACTTTTATAGGATTTCGTCAAAATCGTTTTTTATCACTTCTGCAAATAGTTTTGTAAGATGAAAATCCCATCATAGGTTACTATGGTTGGCTTATTTGCTCATTTATTATTGTGCTTTCAAAGCTCAAACTTGGTAACCAGGTGGATCTCAGTTTGAAACAAAGCTCCTTGAATTCTCAGCTCAGCAAACTCATAAAATTATATCCCATCTCTAAGACTCAGTTTCCTTATTTATGAAATGGGAAGAATAAGTTTATTATGATGATTGAAATAAAGAATGCATAGCATTCAGTACGCATGCCCTAGTATTTCTGTTATTAAATTATTTTGTCAAAAGGACTATTTATGAAAGCTCATGATTCAGAGCTACATTCACCTGCAAAGTGTAAACTTTCTGCTCACTTTCTAAATGAAACACTAGTGTCTGAATACACTGACTGGACTCCCTAGAGTGAAGCGTTGACTCTTTTGTCCTTGTCAAGACCTGAAATATGTCTCTGCACTTAAAAACTGTTTTTTCAGTGGAAGTTATGTTCTGGAAAGAAGACAAGTTAGCACAATTCCGGGCTTGCTTTCCTCACATAATATCTGATTTATTTTACAAGAATGCCCTCATATAGCTAAAGCACCCTTTGTCCATCACAGTACACAGTGCATAGGGTGATTCCAATAATGAGGAAGTTAGCTACACATGAAGTGAGTTCCTGTCAAGAACAGAAGAGCCTGTGAAGCAACAGCAGGTGTCCCGCAGATCAGCTGCAGGGCGTGAAAGGCAGATAGCTCTCCCCAAGGAGTAGGCAACAATATTTAGACCTAAATCTAAAACTAAGAAAATTTAAGGAGTGATAATAACTTTAGTTTACAGAGATGTAGATTATGATTTTGATCTCCTGGAAATAGAAATCAATTCAAAATATATTTTAATTGAGATTGGAAGCATGGTTGTCAGACAAAACCAGTTGGAACTCAACCAGTCTGATCTAAACAAATTTATCCTCTTTGTGCATTCATTAGATTTGCTTATAATTTCCAAATTTTCCTTTTCTACTTTATTATGGATTCAGCATATGAGTAATTAATATCCTGTGCTCAGAAGATTCTATTTAAAACTGCAAAAACAACCCTGGCTGGTGTGGCTCAGTGGACTGAGTGCCGGCCTGTGAACCAAAGGGTCTCCAGTTTGATCACCAGTCAGGACACATGCCTGGGATGTGGGCCAGGTCCCCAGAAGGGGGCGCATGAGAGGCAACCATACATTGATGTTTCTCTCTCCTTCTCCCTGCCTTCTCCTCTCCAAAAATAAATAAATACAATCTTTTAAAAAAAAAACATGTTGGTAACTCACAGTCACCTAAAACCTCAACAAGCCTCCATGAATAACAGTCCCAAATAACTTACTTATAATATCAAACCGATACATTCCCTTGCTACAGTTATTTTGGTATAGATTGATACTTAATTAAAAATAGCTAATAGAGGTATGCAAACCGCAATTGAAAAATAAAATTAAAAAAAGGAACCAGTAGACGGGAAAAAGTAGGTAATAGAGGGAAAGTTACCACGTCTGTGTTGTCAGCTCTGCTGAGTCTGGTTAAATAGACATTTCCCCATCTTTGGGTCAGAAAAGTGCTACTCATGTGAGACAAGAACGCGATAAGGTAACAGAGCATTGCTTGTTACCGATCATACTTGGCTCAGGAGTACATATTAGTAACTTCAAAATCTAGGCCAGGCACTGCCTTTTAAATACATGGGAAAAAATGGAAATTAATGAAAAGAGGGAGTTATGGGGAGGTGAGACCCTGCTCTGCCAAGTTTAGTGCCTGTTCTAAAAACCGTGATTTAGAGTTTTAAGCTAAAACCATCTCTTCTTGTTAAAATTCCCTTCTGACCAAGTAGTGATGCAGAGAAGTGTGTAAAGTCAAACGGAAATCAGCTTCGGTGGGTTATAGTGAGCCTGCAACACATTTATTGAGTGTCTCCTCCTATCAACCTTGTACCTTTCCAAATGACCTGGCTCCTTATTACCATCAATAACAGTATCATTTAGCATTTTGATTCATAATATCATTAAATACTACTAAGAATATTCTTAAAGGGACCAAAATAGGTTAGTCAGTATCTTTTTCTCTCGAATCATTTTTTTGCTCACGTGGCCAAGTATTTCCTTCTCCGTAGCTGCTTTCAGAACAGAGAATAATAGGTATCATGTCTTCCCTGAAGAGTTTATATTATAAACTAATGGCCATCTGCATTTGCTCCACAAGTTTTTAACTGTCTGCTGGGCTGATCTCAGCCCCAGAGTTCTTGGCGGCTAATAAATGAGCATTTTACTGAGAATTCCACTGGGAACGAGGTATTCAAATGAGCCCTCCAGGGCATTTGCGGCAGTGAATTCCCACAGGTACGTGGAGCAGGAGGAGGGGGAAGTTCGCCCTGGGGGCAGCTGGTTCGGGGCTTCAGCCAGGCCTGTGGAACAGCCGAAACTGGCAGAAGTGGCCACAAACGCCCAGGGGAACCCTGTCCCCTGTAAGTACACAGTCGAGCAGGTGAAAGATGATCTGTATTTGGGGCAGAGTTGATGAGGGATGACGTGGAGGTTTGATCCTGTTCTCTAAGTCCCTTGAAAAGCCACTCTTGAAGAGTGATGCGCGCGTATAAATTTGGCTTCAGCGCCATTGTATTAAGAGAGTAGGCATTTTCATTGGAGCACCATTAAGTAGAAATGCTTAAGCAGTTGAAAGCACTGATGTCAGAAGCACTTAAAAGTTCTAGTAAAATTGTCTATAGGACACAACAAATCCAAAGGATCATAAATGCTTAAAGATCGCTCAGCATATTCCTCACTACCGTTGTTTTCAAGCCGCTTGCTTTTTTGCCTGATGGTAAGAAGCGACGATCAATAATTTCCCATTTCTTAGTGAAGGAATGGAATGTGTCTGCTTTTCCCTTCTGTGAAGGTTATTGCTTTTTATGTGTGCGCTCTCTCTCTCTCTCTTTCTCTCAATTTGCACGGTACCATGCCATGGTAAATGGTACGGGTGACCCAGAAGCTGACAGATGTCAAGATAGGGGGTCCTGAGAAGGGTAGCCAGGTGTCAGAGCGATGGGGGAGGGGCAGCCACCTGTCGTGGAAGAGGAGGTTCAGAGCTGGGACTAAGAACCGGGACTCAGACATTAGGATGTTTGAATCCTGGGGGAGGAAGATCTTGGCTTGTAAATTAGGGCAAGCTATGAACTCTCTACAGTATTAAAAAGACACTCGCCTCTAAAGGTGATTAAGGGATTATATAAGATAGGCCTTTGGAAGTGCAACCTGTAAAGCAACGTAGTTAGTTTTGGTGGTGGGGGTTTGTGTGTGTGTGTGTGTGTGTGTGTGTGTGTGTGTGTGTGTGCGTGTAATGTGTGCGTTTGGGGGGGTTTTTGTTTGTTTTGGTGGCAGAGAGGACTGGTTTGCTTCCATTTAGGTTTTTTTGTTTTTCGGGTTTTTTTGTTTTTGTTTTTTTTAATACAAGGCACAGGAAACTGTAACAGCGGCCATTTCTCCCCCTTTCCTTTGCTTCTTCCCATGGAGTCTTCCCCGGGGAGCCTCGTGTGCCTTATACCCCATCGGTGCTAAATGAATATTTGAGAAATGACTGAAGGTTTTTTTTTTTTTCTCTCTTTCACAATCTGGTTGTTTTTTCAGTGGAACACGGATTACATGCTTCCTTGTCATGCTTTCATGTTTATAGACGTCACGTCATTTGAGAGTCCGTGGGACCCGTGACGGCTCCCAGGCCTGTAGCCCGTTGCGCGCTGGGTCCCCACGGTCTGAATTCGCACTGAGTGCACCGAGCCCTGGGGGGAGGGGGGGACGCCCACCACGCTGTGCCCTCCCACTGCTCAGTGAGCGCTTTCTTCTGACAGTGCGTTCTCCCTCTCTTCTGATTTTTACCATTTTATCCCGTAGCTGGGCCAGGTGCTGGGGATTTGGGAATGAAGGCACAGCTCCGTGCGCTCGGAACGCACCGTGCGTGCCCGTCAAACAGGTAGTAAGCCCCTGTGTGCCAGCCTCGCTGTGTGCAAGCGTAGACCCGGGGGTTGTGCGCGAACACACGGAGAAGGATAGCTGAAGACTCACAATCCACAAATGAGGCTGAGGAGTAACCCCCTCCCAGCCACGGGAGGGGGCGCGGGGATTCTAGCCCAGGCAGGCTGTCCCGGGGCCCATTCAGGGGACGAGTAACATTGGGGAGCCCCGCAGCGAGGCCCTTGCAGTTGGGGCTCTGAGAGCCCGCTTTTTCATGATGAGTGCAATGGCTTGAAAGCCTCCAGGCCATAGAGATGGTGTTTTATCACTTCTCCAGAATTGCACCTCAACATATTTTAAATACACGAAACATGCTTTAAGTATCAAAACAATAGACAATGCCCCTGGAATCCCACATCCATTTGAGGTTACTGAGTCTTCGGCAAGCTTTCCTTGTTAAGGAACTCTGACATGTTAGAGAAAAATCAAATATTTCACTAAATAAACTTAAAATACTATAGGAGATTTGGGGTAGAAAGATGTTTCAGAGAAGAATCAAAGGAGGGGTTTTTTTTGTTTGTTTTTTTTACATGTGGTTTATAATGAGTAGACATTTGAGTAAGGTCATAGTTTTCTGGAACTTGGAGGTTAAAGTCGAAAGACTTCCTCAAGAGAATCACGTTGAACAGACTTGGTGCTGCATAGCTTGTGAGAAAGAACACGCAAAAAGTTTCGTTGTGTAGAAGAGAGCATATCTAATTTATAGGGGTTTTAAATGACAAGCCTTTTCTAAATTCCAGCGGCTTTTAAAATTTGCATTCTTATAAATAAACCAGTCTCTCCTAGAAGCAACCTTAAATCTAGTAAATAAATAAAACCCAACTGTTATTTCTCATGACATTTTTTCATGCCGGAAAGATAGGATTCAAGGTAAAATATGGTGTAATTTATAGAAAGCAGTGCTGTTAAAACGACATGATATGGATTCTCTGCTCAGCATCGATCCTATTACCACCTCCCGCACCTTTTCGCCCCTTTTGCTTAGGTCTGGGTATTTTCTCAGGGGTTTCTTCTCGTTGCAAATGCCTTTCCCTTCCCTCCTTAGCCGCAAGACTCCGTGACTTCCTTGTGGATATCTTGAACAGGTAAAGTTCCAAAAAGTCTTCCTGAAAAAACTGTGCTCCCGGTTTTCTTTTAGAAGCTATAACAAATTATACAAAACACTGTCATTGGGCACATATGTCCCTTCAGCTCCCGTACAGGTAAATTGTTCCTGTCCCGAGGGAGCACTTGCCATGGGTTGCCTTTTCCTTAAATTTCCATGTCTTACTTCCCATATTAGACCAGAAAGTCTTCAAGGAAATAGAGTATTCGTTTGTTCCTGTGACATTCCTCATCACACAGTAGGTCCTCAACGAATGCTTTTCGTGCTTGTTTTATTAGCTTTTAAAAATCAGAGTAAGTGCTTATGATGGGAAAACCCAGGGTTGAGGGTTGTTAAGTCACTTGGTCTCACTGCCCACAGACAGGTTTTTTTTTTTTTATTTTAATTTAATCTTCATTGTATTTTTTTCCATTACTATTTAGTCCCCTTATACCCCCCTCCCCGGCAATCACCCCACTGTTGTCCTTCGGATGCCCCTAAACTTTCTTTGGTTGTACTTAATTGTTAAAATTTTTTTTTTAATTTTTTTTAATTTTATTTATTTATTTTTTTAGAGAGAGGAAGGAAGGGAGACAGAGAGGGAGAGAAAGAGCAATGTATGGTTGCCTCTCACATGGTCCTCACTGGGGACCTGGCCTGCAACCCAGGCATGTGCCCTGACTGGGAATCGAACCAGGACCCTCTGGTTCCCAGCCCGCGCTCAATCCACTGAGCTACACCA
>PVJI01011544.1:0-55575 GCA_004026765.1 Micronycteris hirsuta | reverse complement strand
TTCATTAGGAACGTGGTGGTTTGCAAAGCCTCTTTCGAATGCATAGCGCACACATTCATATGTGCATTGCAACAGCTTGTCATTGTCATTCAAGTGCTTATGCCAGCGGTCCCAACCTTCTCCTTTCTCTGATTTGGGTCACTGTTTGGAGATGGAGGGTACACCCTGGGTTTTAGCCTGAGAAGCTACTGAGAGGCACGTAAACAAAGCATGAAAAGGATGCCTGTATTATCCTTTCAACCTTTATTTTATTCCTGATCTCCTGTAGTCAGATATTGTGAAACATTATGTGAAATCTAGCAATTAGCTAGATTCAGCCTTTCTTTTCTTCTTGATATTATCAGGGAGAGGATGCACATTATGTACTTTGTCTAACCTTTGAATTAGTGACCAGACTATTTTGTTTAAAACATGTCTAGTTTTGTTGGAGGCAGGAAAATGACTAGAACCAAGACATTATTAGCGTTGCAGGAGATGAAATATAATGTGTAAATTTAGGTTAAAAGTAATTCGTTTCCTTTTGTTTAAAGAGAAATTGGAGTGTTACATATACAATCAATCAATACATTAATAAAAGCATGGAATGAGCATTCACAGACTCTAGATCAGGGTTTCTCAACCTCAGTACTACTAATATTTTGTAAAACATAATACTTTGTTGTGCTGTTTTATGCATTGTAAGATGTTTAGTACCAGTCCTGTGCTCTACCCAATAGATGCCAGAAGCTCCCTCTACCAGTTAACTGATTCCGGACATTGCCAAGTGTCCTCTGCTGGGTAAAATCACCCCGGGTTGAGAACCACTGGCCAAATGATTAGCCTTTATGTCCAGATCCATCTGTTTCTAACTAGGCCATAAACTGACAAAGTATCCTACTTACTCCACTTAATATAGAGTGATAAATTAGAGTGTGAGCTGCTATAGTAATTGCTATGATAGCTACCCAGATCCCCCTTCAGCACTGATGAATTTATTTTCCCATATGCTGGACATCTTCCCTGACATCAAACTACTCTACAAAGTTATAGTTATTAAAACAGCATGACACTAGCACAAAAAAAGACTCATAGATCAATGGAGCAGAACTGAGTGTAGAGGAATAAGCCCCACTTATATGGTCAATTAACTTATAAGGGAGGCAAGAACATACAGTAGGGTAATGAACGTCTCTTCAGTGGATGGCATTGGGCAAACTGGGTGGACCACTTTCTTTCATTATATAAAAAAATCAATTTAAATGGATCAAAGTCTTAAATGTAAGGCCTGAAAGCATAAAACTAGAAGAAAATGTAGAAAGTCAAGTCTTTGATATCAGTCTTAGCAATATTTTTTCTGGATATATCTCTCTGGAAAAGGGAAATGAAAGCAAAAATCAACCAATAGGACTACATCAAACTAAACGTCATTTGTGCAGTGAAGGAAATCATGAAAAGCCTATCTACTGAACAGGAGAAGATATTTGCAAATGACATATCCAATAAAGGGTCCATATCTAAAATGTGTAAAGAACTCTTACAACTCACATAAAAATAATCTGATTTAAAAATGGGCAGATGACCTGAGCAGACAGTCCTCCAAAGAGGATACACAGAAGGCCAACACGTATATTAAAAGATGCTCAGCATCACTAATTATCAAGCAAATGCATATCAAAATCACAGTAAGATACCACCTTACAACTGTCAGAATGGCTCTCATCAAAAAATCAACAAATAAGAAATGTTGGTGAGGCTGTAGAAAAATGGGAATCCTTGTGCACTGTTGGTGGGATTGTAAAATGCTGCAGCCACTGTGGAAAACAATAAGGAGTTTCCTCAAAAAATTAAAAATACAGCTATTTTATTGCCTAGAAATTTCACTTCTGGGCATTTATCCAAAAAAAAAAAAAAAAAAAACCAAAAACCAAAAAACCAGAAGGACTCATTTCAAAAGATATATGAACACCTATGGTCATTGCAGTATTGTTTACAATCGCCAAGGCATGGAAGCAACCTCAGCAACCTAGGTGCCCATCAATAGATGGAATATTATTCAACCATAAAAGAGAGTGCAGTCTTGCCATTTGCAGCAACATGTGTGGACATAGAGGATATTATGAAGTGAAATAAGTCAGACAAAGGCAAATACTGTATGATTTCACTGATATGTGGAATCTTAAAAAAAAACAACAACAGAACACCTGAACAGACAAAACAAAACAAAAAGAAAAGAGAGACTCATAGATACAGAGAACAACTGTGGTTGCTAGAATGTGGGGGTGGGGAGGAGGGGCAGAGGTGAAGAGATGTCACATATAGCCCAGGGAGTACAGTCAACAATGTCATAATAACTTGGTGTGGTGACAGTTGACTACTGGACATATTATGGTGATCACATCACAAGTTACGTAAATGTAAAATCACTGTGTTGTACACCTAAAGCTCATACAGCATTGCATGTCAACTACACTTCACCAAAAAAAAAAAAAAAAAAAAAGACTATGGGGAGTTGGGAGGGAAGAAAGACAAAAGGAGGGGATCTGGAAACCAGTTAAAAGGGTTAACTATGAAATGGCAAAAGGAAATCTCTTTATCTAAAATAGGCCAGGATAAATAAAGGGGAGAAATAATAATTTAAGAAAGGATTTGAGGCCAGTTTACCTCTGTTTTTCCTCTTACACACGACTGTATGTTAGAGCCACAAGAAAATAATTCTAAAGTGTTTCTCAGTGACCTAGTACCTACTTAGATGTTACTTTTTCCTTTAAGCAGACTGTCAGAGAGTCCAACTGAGCAAATGCAGACACTAAGAGAAAACCTCATTCTTCAAATAAATGGCATGTCCTGTGGGGCCATAGAATCTCAAAGCAATGAATGGGTAAATAGAGTATATCAGTGAGCCAGTTTAGGCTTTTCTTATGGAAGCATAACTGAGCCCCAACACAAGTGGATTTATATTCGTCATCCATTTCACTCTCCAGTGTGGTCCAGCCACAATAAAGTGCTGTTAAGAGGCTTTCTGAGTTGAGATTAAAAGTTCCCTAGCGTCAGAGAGAAACATTTGGTTGCATCGTTAGAAACGATCAATCACCAGTAAGATTCTTTACTAAGAAACACCTATCGAATTTAATCTAACCTTTTAATTGGAGTTTAGCCTCTCTGTACTCATATACCACAACAATGAGAGGTGAGAAGAGACTGCCAAAGATCCAAAGCGTACATAAAAAGGGGCATTTCTCGAGCACGTAGTTGATGTCCCTCATAAAACTGGGATTGTACTTAGGCGTTATATAAAATGGATATAATTTAAATGCATATTAATTAACTTGCAAAACAATTATCATTTTAATTATCCAAATTGTCTCAGCTTTCTATAGCAATAAGCATTCATAGAAGTGGATGTACACATGTTGTATTTCTCCGTGAAATATTAGACCTGGCTAAATAATCCTGAATTATGTAAACAGGCATTGAGAATAAGCCTTTCCCATGATAACCCTACAGGCAACAAATGACAGAAAAGATTTGCAAACTTTATTCCATGCATCTGTTTGGTTTTATTTGTTCATAGTTTACCCTTTTTGCTGGATGCCTGTCATATTTCACTTATTCTGTGGTATCCAATGGATCCTTTCTCTTGGGATGCTTTCTGCTAAAAGTACTAGAAATCTGATTAAAATTAAGTAATAAAGAAATTAATTTTCATTTTTATATTTTGATTTTAGAAGAAGGGCGTGGGGAGAGAGAAAGATAGAAACATCGATTTATTTTTCCACTTCTTGATGCATTCATTGGTTGTGTCTTGTATGTGCCCTGACTGGGGATTGAACGTGCAACCTTGATGTATTGGGACAATACTCTAACTGACTGAGCTACTGGCCAGAGCAAAATTAATTTTCTTATGCAATATGATCAGTAGTGGAGGTCATTGTGGTAGATCTTCCGCTGTCTTTCCTTTCGGTTTTGTTGACTTTGCTCTCTCTCTGTATTGGCCTCCTGCTCAGGACAGGGGCAGTTTCAGCATCGTTATCCATGTATGGCCATGATTAGAGGGATGGGACAGTTGTTTTCCAGGAAACAGATCCTATTATAGAATTCTCCTTACCTTCTACTGACCAGCATCGAAACTCTGGCTATCCTGAATGAATCACCTCAAAAAGAAAACTGTAAACTTAATTTTCATCAATTAATCGAAATATAATTCTGGGGCAGTGAATTTGGGAATTTTTGCTAGAATCATACAAACAGAATGGTTCCTTAGGAGATACATTTTTGTAGAAAACTGCAGGAAGCAATGGTGAGCATAACTCCTACTATCAGGAAGCTTACAGCCTCTTACCCCTGTACCACATTTGCCCCACTGTTCTCAACCCAACCATGGCATGCACTAAATGTTGCATTACGTTACTTATAAACTGTTCTCATTGGTCCATAACCCCTTCTTTACCTTCCCTTTACTAAATGCAATGGGTTTCTTATGTGCAACTTCTAACTTGGACTCAGCTACATGCCAAGAGACCAAAATTTCATTGCATTACCCGGCATACTTCCACTCTTTCTTCACACCACATTCAATCGATTAATCAGTCAGTAAATCATAACCACTTATTATCCTATACCTATGTGGAATCTTTCTATTTCTCTCCATTACGAAAAAGTGTTTCTCTTGTATTTCTGCAACTGTCTACTAAATGATCAATAGAAATCTATGTTGACTCCCTTTGATCCTGGAAATGAAAAGCAGTAACAAAGAGTAGCAGTACACAGCTGGAGGAGACAAAACTATGAAGGATAGCAGGATGGAAAGAACCTAGAGAAACTGAGGAATAAAAAGAAACAGAGCATTCTGGGAAAAGTGAAAAGTTAGCAAGTGTTGGGGATACAAAGTAAATAATGCAATTTTTGCGTTCATATTCATAAGTCTGCTGGGTACAAAATTGATAGCTTTCATATGCAAAATAAATATGTTAAATAGATAATGAAAGAAAAAGCATTTTATAATAAAACAAAAAATGTTAAAATGCTTAGGAGTAAATTTAATTGTAAACCCTTTAAATAAGATCCTTCGGATCTGTCATCCTCAATAAATGGTGGCCATTCTTTCCTTTGGCTGCAGTTACTGTCCTCTGAGCTGCGTTCTCAGCCGTGACCTCATTCTCCGTTCATTGGACTCAAAGGCGTAGCTCCACTGGTGGCTGGCGGGCCCGGCCTTTTGTCGTGTCCAGTGACCGCTCTGGCTCTGCCCTGACTCCGTGCCAGCTAGTTGGCCCCACTTAGCAATTCCGGATGGTTCATTGGATAGCTCGGAAAGGTTCGATCCCACGGGGGAAAAATCACAAGCTTGAGAGTTTTCTAATATGAACTCTGTCACCTGCTCTCTGAGTAATCATTCAATAAGCCATTTTTATTTCTCTGACCCTTATGGAACCCATATGTCCAAGAAACAGGCATTAAAGTCTTATTTCAGGTGTAGATTCCATGATATTATGTACTGAAAAGTAAAGATTTTGGAAACTATGGTTTGCTGAATAATTGCTTTCTTAAATACTTTTGTTTCAACCATAAAGCACTGAAAACACTGAATTAGTGAACATTGAACAATTATTTCTAAAAAGAACACAGTTTTCTGTCAGCCTCTGATAACATTTTCATCAACTGCTCCATACAGGCCTAATTTTTTGTCTTTTTGTGTTAAAGATACCCGAGCGTGATTTTGACTTATTAACAGAGCTTGAGGTTCCCAGCACCACAGCTTATGCCTGAAGCAGGCTTACCGAGCTCGCCTGTGTTCTCCACAGGTCCCATCACGGCTTCCCGTGCTTAGAGACCTTAGATAGCAGGTCAGCACCATGCTTTGGGGCCATTTCAAACAGTGAAATCACGACAAAAAGCACAAATATGAAAAAAATGGGTACCAGGTAGGAACAACAAGGAATCTTGTTTATAGTGTGAAAGCTAAAACAAGGGGTTGTCAGGCTGCTGATATCAGCAGAAATGCGCATGTTGGCTGACTCAACATTTTGGCCATTCTACATATTTCCATGAACTGTGAAAGTGTTCCGAGTATTAACTTGGGGGTTACAAATTATAGCTTGTAGACTAATTTGCAAATAATGAGAACTCATAAATAATGAGAATGGACTGTAATTGTAGGTCCGGGGCAGGAAAGCTCCCTCACAGGTACCAAGGACCAGGCCTGTGACTTCTCCTTTCTCTTCATTTAGACTCCTGTTTGCACTCAATGTCAAGTCTTCTTTCTTTTCTTGGTGTTTTCCTCAGGGTTCTCCAAAGAAACAGACCAATGGGATTTGCATATGTAAATTTGTATATGTATACATGGTTATGTATGTAGGGAGATCCATTTATTATTGGAAATTATCTTACATAATTATGGAGTCTGAGAAGTCCCAGGATCTGCAGGTGCTAAGCTAGTGACCCAGAGATCTAGGAGAGAGAATGGTGAAATTCCAATCCAAACACCATCAGGCTTGAGACCAAATGGAAGCGGCTCTTCAGCTGAAATCTGAGGGCAGGGAAGGACCGTTCCCAGCTCCACAGTCAGTCGGCCAGCAGGGATTCCCCAGCTCTCTCTGGAGTGTCAGTGGTTTTATCCTACTCGGGTCTTCAACTAGTTGGATGGGGCCCCATATGAGGGAGGACAATCTGCTTTACTCATTCTACCAATTCAAAAATACACCCTCACAGCTGTGCCCAAAATTACCTTTGACAAAATACCTGGGCACCCCATGGCCCCATCAAGTTGCTATAGAAATTAGCCATCACAAGTGTTAGCACATATTTGTGTTATCTCTTTCTGTACACATAGAATAAAATAATGTATATCACACACAGGCATTTTATAAAACTTAACACACTACATGGTCCTCCCAGAACCCTATGTGCTAACGTATCTTTTCCTTGGCTACGTCACCTTCCTTAGATACAGGCTTGAGCTTGGGGTCTACAATTTTAATTCATAATTGTAAGAGGCTCTGCCTCCTCATGCTCAGCTGACCTTAAGAATCTAAAAGACTAAAAAAGACGGTAACATTTTATTGAGTGCTCACTATAAATCCATGCTCTTGCAAACAGTATGTCATTCCATCCTCTTAGCCATGCTTTGAGATGGGTACAATCAGTAGCACCATTTGTAAGAGGAGGATTTTGAGATGAGGAGAAAATTGGTAACTGACCCCCAAATCTTCATCTTGGTAAGTAGTGTATCCTGGACTAAAACACACCCATTCTAACTGCTAAGATTGTGTTCATGTCTGCTCAACCATGCAGCCTCCAGCTGGCCAGTCCTACTTTATCCTGGTCTTTTCCATAAGGAGAGGAAATTAACCAAATTGAAAATATTAATATTTGGAATACAGCAAAGGATTAGCTCATGTATTTAAGGAGCCTGTAGAAGTACTTAGTTTTCTAGGACATAGGACTAATGGCTTACTTTTATCCAGCTTTTGTGGAAAATTCCAAGTGTAGTTTGGAAATGAAACAGAGTTTTCAGTCCAAAAAATTATTTTGTTCCCAATCTGATGCACTCTGGTGTGGTTTTGGTGCCTTTCAAAGAGAGGACAAACAGTCAGTAGTTACCACGCTAATTTAAGCCAAATTACTTGTACCCTTTTGCAGTTTTTCTGTGAAACTCAAATTTAGCTTGAGAAGTCAAGTTTCTTTAACTGGAGTACTGTTTTTTTTTATTTTTTTAGTATTTTTTACAGTATGAAATACATACAGTTTTCATTTTAAGTGTATGCAGTAGAAGCCTTCTATTCTTCTGCAAGTCATAAGTGACTAAAATTATAATTCTAAAATAATATAGAGAAATACATCAACCAAGCAATGGACCATGAGAAAATTAATGGACTGAGGAACTTAAAATGTAAGCTATTTCTTTAAGTTATCTATCACTCCAAAGGAGGGGTGGTGAGTGCTGCCCAGGGATCAAATGGGCAGAGAATGAATAAATCGCAACATCGGGAGGTGGAGGGTAACTGTGAAGAGTGGCATAGTTGTCCGTGGTTTTCAGTTGCTTATGTGTAAATATTCATACTTCCTGGTTAGGATTCTAAGACCCTTAGTGATGTGATCTCCTACCTATTTCTATCCAGTCTCACCTACAGTTCAACTGCCCCCCAAATTCTTGTCCATTATAGTGAATATTGTCTGGACCCTTAAAATTACCTTACTTTGTGTGTCTTCAGTAATCGTGTTTTTTATTTTAAGTTTTCCCAAACATAGCTTTTATGGCTGCCTACTCTAAGTCAGATGCACCTTTCCCTCTAAATTTTGCTCATGCTCATTAAAATGTTGGTCTCCTAAACAGGCATAGTGAACAATTAGGAAAGTTATTCTTCCAGAAATTTACCCTTGAAAATCTTATTTCCATCTTTGAGAAATCACACAGAAATGGCCCACTAAGGAATGTTGATTTTCTCGTTCCCTCTTTCTGTGAGTTACCACCCACTGAGAGGTGACTGGCTTCGCTGAGTGGCCCTGACCTTGGAGCAGTCACTTGTTTTATCTTCAAACCTCATATTCTCTTCTTTTATCTTAGAGTGTAAATGTTTCCCAGATTATTGTTGTTGTTTGCAATTTATTCATGCATTCAGTAGCTACTTATTGAGAGACTTCTGTGTGCAAACATTATTCTAGTGCTACGGGCACAGGCGTGAACAAAGCCAACAAAACCCCTGCCCGAAGGGGTTTCACATGGAAATGATCGCAGTGCACACCATGGCAGGCCGACATTAGTGTCAACTGAGACGTTCAGAAGAGAAGAGAGTGGTGACTAAAGGAACTGAAAGGTCAGAGTGCAGCTTGGGCTGAGGAAATTTCTGGAACCAGCAACTAGAAAAATGACCAAGAGTCTCTTTCTTTTTTTCCTTTGCTCTTCTGTCCTCTGAGAGTTTGATTTATATTTTCTATATTATCTTTCTCTGAAGACTGGATTTGTTGTGCTCTGTAGGTAGCGACTCATAGGATCCAGAAATCATCTCTTCTTGGTCCTCCATTCCAAGAGAAAGGTCTCTGATTACACCACCTTTGTCAGCTCTTGACTAATGGTTCATCGGCTGTGGCGGGGGCTGAGACCCTGAAAACTTCTGCAAAATGGTGGCCGGCCACCACTGTAATCTCATGAATGGGAGAAGTTTTTTTTTAAGTAGTGAAATTGCAGAGAGCTCTGAAATCTCTTAGTTGACCTCATAATATCTTTATGGGCACAGATTTTATGTCTATTCTGGCTCCCTCTGTGCCTGATTACCAGGTAAAAACAACTTCCCTTTGGGATATGAACTCTTACATGCACCCACTTACCGACTCATATTTTTTAAATTCTAAGGCAATATAACTGACACTTTGTTTTTAGTTGGGAAATGATTTTGTAAGACTTAAAGCAATGAAAGAGATAACAGAAAGATGAGTTGGTTTAACAATAACAAAGTGTTTTGAATATGTGTTTATAAACAATATAAAAAAATAAAAAGTGAAAGATGTGTCCAAATGTCTTCCATATATCTAGCTACTTTAAGATTCCATTTATTTTTCTATAAAATATTCATTACGTGATACATATTTATTTGATACTTTCTATGTGAAGTTGTCCAGGTGCTGAGAAAACATATTTTCCTACATCCTTGACAGTGTTTCTGTGAGGATCAGAAGAAAATAAAATAAAATAATGAAAGTAAGTTATAAAGTACCAAAAAATGCTAGTGATAACTTTTATACAAGGTAATGCTTTTAAAAGGTGGTAGCAATTTCTAAAACATGGCTATGTCTGCAAGGTTTGTCAGGCTCTCTGGGAGGTTGCTTACAAGGTCTGGGGCAGTCCCAACTAGTCATGTGGTGCAGTCTAAGAGGATGGGAAGATGGACATGATTTTTCCTGCTGCATTTGTTGTGTTTACAGTAATTTTATCACGTAGCGCCTGAACCGTGCTTCATATCTACATGGCTCACAGGTTATCACTGCGATGTTAATACCTACAGGTCACCATCAATTCTTTCCTAGGGAAAACTGGGGAAACAACAGCCTAAGCTTTAGGAGTCTGCCCACCTGTAGCAAGAAGCAGGAGGAGCCCCCTAGGCGTTCATTGCTATTTTTAAGTCAATGCATTTGCATTTTCTTTCTTACCAACTGAGTTTATTATTCTCATAAATAACAACAGTTGCTCTAACCTTGTAGTTCTTAGTCTCATCAAGGAACACCTGGACTGCTTTTGCTAAAAAATATAGAGTTTATCGTTCCTGAGGTTATTTTTCATCTAAGAATCTAATATTTTAATCAAATAAAATTAAACAGTTGGATTAAATATCACAGCTTGCATAACTTGATCTCTTAGACTTGAAAGTCCGTGAAATTGCTTAAAATCTGGGTGCCATTGCTAATTCCTTACAACATATTGCAAATAGTATTTATTGGATAGAATGTCAGCAAATTAATAATACAAGTTAGGTGACTGATTTTCTCTTTACCAACTTCTTCTCCGTTCTGTCTTATATCCCAGCTATTTCATAGTGACTATCACTGCTTATTCTTTCACACTCCCGCTACAGTCATACCTTGTTGAAATCCTTCCCTGACTCCCTCCCATTGCGGTTCCATTCTTTATCTCATTATCTAAAGCACCCCCGTAGCCCCAGTTCTTGATACTGGGTAGACAGTGGAGAAATGTTAGTTAAGTAAATGAATTGGGTTTACAAGACTGTGGTAGGAAGATAATGCCCTTCATCCTGAGATATCCACATCCTAATCCCCAGAACGTACATGATGTTACAAAGCAAGAGAGAAATAATGTTTCAGATGGGATGAATCCGCTGACCTTGGGGGGAGCTATCTTCATGCCAGTGTCACCTCAAGGGTCTTACACATGAAAGAGGGAGGGAAGAATCTGTATCAGGATGATGCAGCATGAGAATGGCGTGACTGTCTGTGGCTTTGAAAATGGAAGGGGGCAGGAACGGGAAAATGCAGACAGATTCTGGAAGCTGGAAAAAGCAAGGAGGCAGATTGTCCTGTAGTGCCTGCAGAGGAAATGCTGCCTTCTCAACACCTGGAGTTTAGCCCAGCAAGGCCCATTTCTTACTTCTAATGCCCAGCACTGAGTAATCCATTCATGTTCTATGCTCAAGTTCGCAGTAATTTGCTAGTGCAGCAATAGGAAACTAGTACAGACACCATGATGTAATTGTAGGGGCATTGCTTTGTTTCTTCCCTTGCATGCAGATAGGTGCATCTTCTACCTCTGATAACAATGTAGACGTGTGTGGGGTCTTTCAATATCAAAAGAAGTGGTAGGTAATTAAAATACATTGAGTTTAGAAATTAGATGCTCTGGGATCTTGGCCCAACACAGGACATAGGTGGCCTTGGCAAATCACTAAACTGCCAAATATTTTTGTTTAGTGTAGATAATACTATGCACTTCAAACTATGCAAACAACTAGAACAAGAACAGAATCACAGAAGTGGAGATCATGTGGAGGGTTATCAGTGGGGAGGGGTGGCGGGAGAATGGGGTAAAAGGTACTGGGAAGAGAAACATAATTGGTAGGGACAAAATAGATGGTGGGAGGCTAAGAATAGTACAGGAAATGGAGAAACCGAAGAACGTATGTGCATGACCCGTGGACATGAACTAATGGGAGTGGGGATGCTGGAGGGTGGGGGCGTTGAGGGCAGAAGGGAATAAAGGGGGGGAAAATGGGACAACTTTAATAGCATAATGAATAAAATATACTTACAAATAAATAAATAATATATACTTCATAGGGGCATTGTGAAGATTAAAAATAATATATAAAAATCATCTGTGATGGGTCACTGTACACAGTGGGAGTAAAATAAATAGACCACCTTGCACACTATCCTTTTGTATAGCGAATGCAACAAGACCTAAGCGCTGATGAATGGTAGGGGCTCCGATGGGGTTTCTGGGGGACGTTAGAACTGACCTTGGCGTTCACGAAGGGAAAGGGTTGCACAGGTGAATAGAGAAAAGGGGGCACTCAAGCCTGTGTCAGAGCTGGGTTCAGTATAAGGCAGTGGGGCCACCGAGCAAAGCCGCAGACAGCGCCGCCGGTTGGTTACAGTGTGGCTTCTGGAGCCGCATTGCTTTCCCTTGGATTCTAGACTTCAGAAATTTAGAGTCACTAATCCCTTTATGCCGCTGCTTCCGTTGCTGTAAAAGGAAAGGTGTCTCTGGGAATTCATTGTGTGAGAATGCCTGAAGCACACGGAGCATTTATAGGTGCTCAATAAAATATGAGCAACTGCATATTTATTATTTACTGCATATGTATGGGCGTGTGAATGTGGGGATGGTGTTCTAAGATGCTTTTCAACAAAGCTAATGTGAGCAGAATCCTCTCTAAATTGCCAGAAAAATGTCTCTAATGGAGAAATGCTGTGGACACTTATGAGGGTAGGCCAGAGAGCTCAATTAGAATTTAAGTTCAGTGAGGTTAGAAATTATATTTTCTTGTTTTCATAGTTCACCAAATACTCCCCAGTCTTAGCACAATGTTTGCTGCAGAGGCACTCTTTAAACATCTGAAGCTTAAATGCATCTGTCTAAAATCCAGACTACAGTGTGCAGGGGTGGATTTACCAGTGCAGTTACAAAACATGGAAGCCGGACTGTCACCAGCCCGCGTGAAATACTGAGATCGGTTGAGTCAAGGCAGATAAGGCATAGCCTAAATCACTCGAGGGTAGGGGACCACACTGCTCCATGGCCCGCCTGTGTGACTTTGGGTGACTTGTTCAAATTTGTCTCAGATACTACTTTTAGGGAATGAGAAATCTGTGAGTTCTATTATGTTCTGTTCCATTAATTTGTTTGATTTCATAAAATGGTAATAACATTAACACAATCATTGATTATGTCACGTCCAGTTCAGATCATACCTCTGCATCCTGTCCATACTGGCGGGATGCACCCATCACATTGGCTGGGAGCATCACTACACGTTGAACATACAAGCAGAGTGATGACACTGGGACTGATCCGTGTCCGTGTCCCATGAGCTCCTTCCTCGTTTCTCAGCCTAAGCAGCGCCCAGGTAAAGCCATCCATCAGCTACAGCTAACAAATACAAGGCATGGTGAATAGTATTGTGCAGAAAAATGAGATGTTTTGTTGAATCTCTCCCATGGCTAATCTCTTCAGCACTCTTCTTATTTAAATAGAATTATCTTGTTCCTCACGTTGGCATTTTCCAGATAGACTCTCTGTCATTTGGTGCCACACAGAGCATTATATCACTACTAATATATCATTTTTTCATGGGCAATAATACAGAATCAAGGTGTATGGTGAGGAAATATAAATCTTTCTTCCAATGGGTGAGTAAGAATTAAAGAAAGAGTAATGATTCTGCAAGATGGTAGCGTAAGAAAAATGAGGCGGGATATTTAGGCAGTGTTGATTAGAAAGTAGAAAACAATCATTTGCTGCAGTAACTGATTTATGGTCCCCTCCTCCTGCATACATGGGGGTTATTTGCTCCAGAAGGAAACTGTAGACAAATTCATAATTTATACTATTTCTAAATATGCACATGATGAAGTAGCTCATAGTAACAGGGAGACACGAGAACAGGTATTCTAATGCTTTCTCTGCTGGTTTCAGGATGTCGGTGGTGCCATTTTTAAATACCATCAGTAATTTTAATGCTTATCAGTAAATCTTTCCTGTAACAATAGCTGTGTGAGACACCGTAGGTACATAAAAAGAGTTAGGGAAAGGATTGCAGAAAAGCACTTTCAAGTCTCTGGCAGTGAATTGATTCCCTTAATTCCATAAACTTCACTTTTCACATCCATAAAATGTCCTAGTGAAGCTTTAGTTGCATCTGATAATTGGGATATGCTATATTTGTATTTCTTGAGTTAAAAACTATTTCCTGCCCTGGCTGGTATAGCTCAGTGGATTGAGCGCGGGCTGGGAACCAAGAGGTCCCAGTTCGATTCCCAGTCAGGGCACATGCCTGGGTTGCAGGCCAGGTCCCCAGTGAGGGCCATGTGAGAGGCAACCATACATTGCTGTTTCTCTCCCTCTCTTTCTCTCCCTTCCCCTCTCTCTAAGAATAAAAATAAATAAAATCTTAAAAAAAAAACTTTCCTAATTTTCCCTTTGATTTGTCTTTATGCTCTTCTTTACTTGTTTAAATAGATTTAGATTATTAGATCAATAGATTGTTGTGAAATGTGTTGCTTAATTTCCAAATATTTGGGAGGTTTCCCAGAATTATTTCTGTTATTAATTTGATATTTAATTCTGTTGTCGCTTTCTTTGATACATAGTTTATTTAGAAGTGTATTATTTAATTTTCAAGAGTTTGGATATTTTCCTGTTATCTTTCTGTTATTGACCTCTAGTTTAATTATATCATGGACAGAAAAAACATTGCATGAATTTGAATCAATTTATCCAAAAATTTTAAATTAATTTAGGAAAACTGACATCTTTTTTACATTGATTGTTTTTCCTATTTAAGAACATATATCTTGACATTTGTCCAAGGCTACTATTTCTTCTCAGGAGTGCTTTATAGACTTTTATTTAGTGTAAGGCTATTTCTTGTTATATTAATATTTATGTATTTTATTTACTTTCATCTATCAAAAATGAGTTATTTTCATCCATTATGTTTTCTAATTAGTTTTTAATGTCTACTGAAGAGATACTAATTTTAATGTTAATTGTGTATCCTACTAATTTACTAGAACTCCTTATTGTTTGCCATAGATTTTCCAATTATTCTAAGTTTTAATACTGCGTGCATACATACACTGTTATCATTTAGAAATAGAAATGACTGTACTTCTTTTTCTCCAGTTCTTATAGCTCCTTTCTCTCATCCAATCACATTGGCTAGCATCCCTATCACAGTGTGAAATAGTCTGGAGATGGGGAGCATCCTTGCCATGTTTCTAACGAAGGACCATGAGTGATAAAGTAGGGAGAAGGCAGCTGGTGTTTCACAATTCGATCAGAACCAATTATTGGTGGAGGGTTCTCTCTCTCTGTCTCTCTCTCTCTCTCTCTCTCTCTCTCTGTCTCTCTCTCTCATCTTTAGCATTTGATTTGGCCAAGTAACTGCAAAAAAAAAAAAAAAATTTACCCAAACATCTAACCCTTATAATACTGTTTTGTAGCTGGTGACGGGGACTTTTACTAACAGAGATTATACTAGAATGGAGATTTTTGCCTAATATCCCAGTGTGTAGCAGTCACTCCTCAGTACATACCATTACATTGCTTTCCACACTGGAGCATGTCTTTTACTTTTGAGCATTTTCAGCAATTCCACTCACCCTCATCAGTCTTCCCACACTTCTTCCTGTTTTGTACTTCTCCGCAGGGTTTAGCTAAGGGCCGTGTGCAACTCCACCAGTCTAAGCCTTGTGGCTACTTGGACATTTCTGTGAATGCCCATCATTGCCCGTTTTGGCTGATAGCTGCTGGTGTGCATTTTTGTTCCCTTCTCTCCCTCAAAGATTAGTTGTTCATTTTGTGAATTCTTAGAGAAAAATGTTATCGAAAACATTTTTTACCATTTTCAGCTGCAAGTATGATTCAACTTGATAATATAAATCTTACTTCCATATTTGTATTGAATATTTCTCCTTTGTGGTTTAATTTGTGCACCTAAAAAATAGAATTTTTTCCCATTGCCTGTTAAGACACGAAAACAATGAAAGATCTACAGGAGTTTTCAAGTCAGGAATGTCTTGTTTATATTTTTGTTCTAAGGATGTAACACATTTATGACTTAAAAAGTACTTAAAAATGTCTTGAAAATATCGCTACCATATATGGACAATGACCTGTTGTGGAGATGATTGCATACCAATATGGGACAGAAGAAGCATGAAATTTAAAAAAATTTTTTTTTCATTGATTTTAGAGAAAGACACAATTTGTTGTCCACTTACTTCTACATTCATTGTGCAGTTCTTGTATATGGCCTGAGCAGAGATCAAACCTGCAACCTTGGTGTATGGGATGATGTTCTAACCAAATGAGCTACTCAGCCAGGGCCTAACCATGGGTATTTTGAGGCTCAAAATATAGGTAGGATTTGAGAAGTCACAAATACTGAAGGGTTTCTTTTTTTAGTTGTATTATAGGGTTATTTTATGAAGTGGGAAAAGTCCATCTACACTAGGTGAGTAATACACTAATAAAACAAACTCAACAGGGAGTGGGGTTGGGGTAGGTGGGGAGGGGAGAGCAAAGGGGAAAAAGCGGGACAACTGTAATTGAACAACAATAAAAAATAAAAACCATTAGTGATTAAAAACAAGAACAGTGCATGAGAAGCCAGCATTCAAAGAGCTAATAAATCACAAATTGAGTTAAGCTGAATTTTCTAATGCTTTAATAGTGAAATGATACTCTAGCAAATCAAATCATATCTTATTAATAAGACAGTTTCATTAAATCTGAAAAATTTATGATGAATCATTTATGACTTTTGAAAAATTATTTTTTGGAGATCTCCAGATGAAAATACTTTATCTAAAATATAGATAACTTAGAAAAATAAATTTGAATTAAACTTTAATCTGAAGTCAGCTAATAATTTAAATTTGTTTTTCAAAAATAATTTTATGTTAATAATTCAAGTTATAATAAAATATATATGTGTCAGTGTGAATTAAGACACCAGCTACATTTTATTTCAAAGATGAATTGAGTTTTCTATGATTTACACAACTTTTTTCTACCTGTTTTTAGATTATTGAAAATATATGGGTGTTTTTATTAAACATGAATTTTGCCAGGGTAATTATATATATATACACACACATATGTATACATATATATATTCTCTATTTTACAAAACAGACTTACAAGAAGATATTAATACGTCTTTTCTAAATATAGTCAATAAAATTAGCTCCATTTTCCTAGACTAGGAAGCTGATATGCTGCATAGGTGGTGTTCAAAGCAGATTGTATCCCTCTCTGTTGCTGCTTAGTGTTTATAAAAGTTAATACTAATAAGGGTTAGCACTTATACTCGTGCAGGAGTTTGAAGTGTATAAAGAAGGTGAGAAGCATATAAACCGAATTAAAACGACCCCCTGGACTTCGTTTCCTTGTAGCACTAATGATGATGGTGGGTCGTTTTCTAATCATGAATCACACAGCTTCTCACAGAGTCTGAAGAGCAAAACGACCTGCTTGTTTTTATTTATTTATTTTTAGAGAAAGGGAAGGGAGGGAGAAAAAAAAGGAAAGAAACCTGAAGTGAGAGAGAAACCTTGATAGGTTGCCTCTCATACACACCCCGACTGGGGACCAAACCCGCAACCCAGGTATGTGCCCCGGCCAGCAATCAAACCGAATTGAATGAGTGGCCTTTCGCTTTGGGTAGCAATGCCCAATGGAGCCCCGCCAGTCAGGGCAAATCTATGTGCTTTTAAATGTCAAAAAAAAAAAAAAAGCAAACCACAAACAACATAGTAAGTTCCACAAACAACATTAGAAATTATTAACATGAGGCGTGGTTTGTGTGAGGGAAATGGAAGTGACCAATAGGAAACCACCAGGGGGAAATGGCTGCACACAACTAAAAACTAAAGTTTTAGACGTTATGCATTTAGTAGTATCACCACATCTTAAAAATGAAAGGGGTCCCGGCTGGTGTAGCTCAGTGGATTGAGCGCAGGCTGGGATCCAGAGGGTCCCGGTTTGATTCCCAGTCGGGGCACATGCCTGGGTTGCAGGCCAGGTCCCCAGTGAGGGCCATGTGAGAGGCAACCATACATTGCTCTTTCTCCCTCCCTTCTCCTCTCTCTGAAAATAAATAAATAAAATCTTTGGGAAAAAAAAAATGAAAGGGGCTTTGGAGGCCCTTTCGCTTCTGGGAAACTGGTCCTTTTTATACACACGTGGCATGTGAGTAATGGCTCTGGGGCAGAGGAAGAGATTGCCCGGTGTCACAGAAGCTGGAGAGTGGCAGAGCTGAAGTGAAGTCTAGTCCTGCTGGCGTCTTCCTTGCCACGCAGCACTGACGCTCTCTTCGCTCTGCAAGACAGGCGAGCAGCAGAGACATCTGAAGGCTCAACTGTCAAAGCGAATCCAGGCTTCTTGACAGCGTCGCGGGGAGCAATAATCTAATGAGCTAAAAGGAAGAGAGGAAAATAGTTCTCAGCAAGTGGCATCAACTCGGCACTTCCCTCTCCCTTTATTGTTACAGACACGTTAATGGCAAATCTGAGATGATTCTTTCGTGAATCAGGTTAGGGCTACAATTGTTCAAGAAGCTCATTAGCAATGTATGAAGAGCAGCAAAACTCATTTTCCCTTAGTGTGAAATCACTTCAGTCTGTCACTTAGTGGAAGAATTGTTGAAAAGTAAATGGACCAACTACAGATGCATTTTTCTTTAAAAAAAAAAAAAAGAGGAAGAGAGAGAAAAGCAAAAAGAGTCATCTGAAGGAAAAATTTCTTGAAATAATAAGGTATGTATAACACTCAGTCAGAGTTAAGCCCCATTAATATGGTTTTCTGAATTGAGCTACTTTTCTCATTTGCCTACTATGGGTACCACTCAGGTCTACTTCTCAAACCTGACTTATCTGTCTATTAAAGAGCAGCAGGGGCGCTTTGGCCTGGAGTTTCATTAAAACAACAAAAGAATTTTGCTGGGAATGACCTATCCGCACTCTGAAATAAGAGACACATGGAGTTGAAATAAATTCACATTCTGACATGCGTTAAAGGGTAAGGCAACCAGAGTGTGTTCTGATTCTTGCACGTGAAGAAATAGACAAGAGCCCTTATCCAGAGCGGCGGATGGGCGAGGTCTGTGCAGGATGAGACTATTTTTCCGTGTTTTGTGTATGGCTCCTGTCGGCTTGCCTCACGCTCTCTCTCTAGATCTTATTCCAGAGTCGTTCAAACTCTTCCTTTTCTCCCCACTGCACTTGGCTGAGGTTCAACGTTTAAGCAACTGTCTCCATCTGATTTTTTTTTTTTTTTTTTGCATCGGACATTGCTTGCTATTTGTTTAATTCACTGACCCCAGGAGAGGTTGTGTGACACTGATTATTCTAGGCGTGCCATATCTGCGTTTCCTCTGCTGCAGACATCATTATTCCGACCTCTGCTTCTTAGTGTGTGAGCCTGTGTGTCCCCAGAGAAGTGAGCTGGCTGCCAGACACGGCAACTGTATAAATCATAAAGCAACAATTGCATAATTTCTAAAAGTTAGGGTAGATTTGTACTAATAGGACTATTAATATTTCATAGAATAAAATTAAAATGCACATTTGAAAGAGATAATTAGAGATTTTTTAAAATGTGTTTGAAATGAGCCATTAACTCCTTCATTAATTGAGGAAATTCAATAAAAATATTTAAGAACTATCACAATAACATTATGTATCAATAGATTCAAATTGGAAAAGCTTTTAAATAATATTGCTTCCAGTCCAAAATAACACTATGCACTGCTGTATTTGTGAGTGATGGGCGGAAAGATGTAGCAGTTTGTGGCTTGTGGGTGCAGGCATGCTTTGTTTTACTGCACTTCACAGATGTTGCATTTTTATAAGTTGAAACTAAGACCCTCCTTCATCAGCAGAAAGATTAGGATGTCCTGAAGGCTCTAATTGTTAGCATTTTTAGCATTAAAGTGTTTTAATTGTAATGCATTTTTAGTTAAGGTATGCACATTTTTACGCAGAGTGCTATTGTACACTTAATAGACTACAATGCGGTGTAGGCATAACTGTCTGCACGGGGAAGCCAGAGATTTTGTGTGACTTGTTTTGTCATGAGACCCTCCTTATTGCAGTGACCTGGAACCAAACCCACAATGTCTCTAAGCTATGCTGTGTCTTTGTTTGTATCTATGAAAATTCATTAAGCTGAGTGATTCTAAGTGGAGATTCATCACTATGTTAATATCTCACAAGGCCATATAATTGTATATGCCTATTAATATTCAGATGCTAATGCCTAAGATAATTAGGACCACTACTCTACTTCATAGATATTTGTTGAAGCTGAGGGTACCTGTCGTAGTCCATTTGGGCTGCTCCAACAAACATCACACACTGAGTAATTTATAAATAACAGAAATTTACTTCTCGTACATGGGTAGGCTGGAAGTTCAAGATCAGGGTTCCAGTATGGTCAGACAAGGGCCCTCTTGCTGGTTCAAGAACTGTCCTTACATCCTCATGTGGAGGGAGGGGCTGGGGAGCTCTGTGAGATTTCTGTGGGAAATGCTCTCATCTGTACATGGGCTCTGCCCTCCTGACCCAGCCCCCTTCCAAAGCCCCACCTAATACGACCGCCTTTATGGAGGAGGATTTCAATGTATGACTTTGTGAAGGACACAAACATTCAAATGCATCTGCATGGGGATCTTTAGGAGTGTGCCACCATGAGACAAATAGCAGGAGAATAATGATCAGCAAGCTATAATCCAAGAAACCCAGAAAAGGGTTCCTCTCAGAATTTAAGAGAGGTCATTCAAAAAAAAATAATGTGATAATCTATGTTCTGTACTTGGTACTCTAGACTTTAATATGAAGATACTAAACATTTCTGAGAAATTGCAAAACCGCATAGAAAGCACCTGATACTGTACTTGGTTGGTATCTCATTTTATAGGTGAGATACTGTACCACAGAGAGAGAGAAGCTTCCCTCACAGAGTTTATCATGATTTTTTACCAACTAAGTCATGTTGAGACCAATAAAGAAAGTATCACGCTATAGTAAAGTTATTCTAACCTAGTGATTTCTGACCACTTCAATGGTCAGAAATACAACAGTAATTTCTTAGACATATTTTTACAGATCTTCCAGCTAGTAGAGATGGCCACAACACTTTTTTATAGTTTGAAAAATCTCTTCTTTCTCAAGACTCATATCTTTGGTTTCCTGGAAGGCTTGCCAATTGTTGTTGGTTCATAGCCTCTGGAGCCCCTGAGGTGAAACCCGAAACAGGCCCCCATGCTGGGTGAGCAAAGAGAGACCAAAAAAAAGAGGGAGGCCCCTCTGGATTGGTAGGTGGAAGATGGAATAAGCAAGGAAGCTTGCCTATGAGGCCTGTCTTGGATAACTGAACAACCAGCCGATCACCTCACTCAGCTGCCAGAATTTTAAGTTTATGTAGAGACCATAGTAGGGTGTATTCATGGACTCGATCCAGGTGGTCTCAACAATGCCTTACTCTCTCACAGCCGCAGCCTTGAAACAGTCCCAGGTGCACGGTTGGGGTGGAAGGTCCATTCCAAGGATGGCGGGGGAGGTAAGAAGCCTCTAATTGCCCGGGTCTAGTTCTTGCGTCAACCACTGTTCATTCCTCTCAATAAGCAGTTCCATCACTACCAAAATCCTACTACCCCAAAATAGAGCTAAATAGAAATATTTTTATTCCTTATGGAATGTCGTTCCAGATATTTCTCTATTTACACAGACTTATGAAGATAAATAGAATAGTAAACTGATCAAATGATTTCATACAAATGGGATTATATACCACACTATACTATTTTTATTTTTATTCCTAAATATTTAATATTTAGAATAAAATGAAGTAGAAGTAAATGATAAATAAACTTTACTTAAATATTCAATCACATGAGATTTTTGTCCTAAAACAGATCTCTAAATTATAAATAACAAAAATATAAGATGAAGATAAAATAAGGTAAGAATTTGTTATTTTTTTCTTTGATTTGATTTTAAATAATATCTTCTCAAAACCTTATTTAATAGTGGACATTCTATTTTTTTACCTTTATCCTTCATATGGATTGATATTTTTGGTTATGACATTAAGCTTGCATTGCCAATGCTTTAAATGCATTCACCCTGTATCTATAATGTATACAACTTCTGTTCAGTTTTGATTTTATTTCTATACCTACAGAGTTAAGTTTTAGCATCATTCATTTTCCTAAATCTTCACATTCTTTGGTCCCTTACTTTAATTTCTTTATTTTTTTTAAGGTTTTATTTATTTATTTTCAGAGAGAGGAGAAGGGAGGGAGAAAGAGCAATGTATGGTTGCCTCTCACATGGCTCTCACTGTGGACCTGGCCCACAACCCAGGCATGTGCCCCGACTGGGAATCGAACCAGGACCCTCTGGTTCCCAGCCCGCGCTCAATCCACTGAGCTACACCAGCCGGGCCCTTACTTTAATTTCTGCCTGGCTTGGCTAGTTCCCATCATTCAGTAAGATTCCAAAGTAAAACTCAGGGGTGTTTTATTCCATTATGTTTGCAAGAACACATGACTGGTTTCAGAATCATACGGCCACATTTCTTCCTGTCAGAGATTTGTAGTCATCACCTCGTTGCCTTCTGGCATGGAGCATCACTGGGGGGAGCTCTCCACCCCAGAGGCATTCGTTTTGACTGTTTCTTCTAAGACTGTGCTACCGTTCCAACTCTTCTCACTGAATATTTTACTTTAGCTATTGTATTTCTTAGCCTTCCAACATTCTTACAATTTTATAGCTTCTACCTTTGAGCCATATGGATGTCACAGGTTTTTTTTCTCTGAAGATAATTATATATCATTTTTAAAGTTTTCTTCTGTTCCTTATGTTGCCTCTCTGATTATGAATTTATTTATAATTATTAAGATTATTGTCAAATTTTATCATCTATTCATATTTAAGAGGCAAGAACCATAACACTTATTGCAGGCGGTGCGTGTGGGTAATTACATGTTCATTGGCAAATTTCTCTCTGGCAGGAGTAACCTGATGGCTTTAAATTTGGTAACCACAAATGTTACTCTTTGGCATTCCCACCTTGGCGTGGGAGTATCATGTTGACCACCAACACACAGAAGTCAGGCAGGTGTCGGCACACGGCTCACAGCCTTCCGCTGTGCCATCTCGCATCTCCCTCCTGTGCTCCATGAGCTGTGTTCCTGAACTTGTCCCTCCTCTTAGTAAATTTCCCCAGAGGACAAATATCGAATCCTGTGCATGATTCTAAAAAATAAAATAAAATAAAGACACTGGACTTCATGGGATGTGGTGGAAACAGATCTTTCTGCTTCTCAGACTTTCACAATATCGCCAACTACAGTAGCGGTAGTGACTCATTTCTAAGCTCTCTTGCTTCTTCAGGGCTTACTTGTTCTTGCTAGTGTCTGTGGATGTTTGTGATTGATTGCCCTCTGATTGGCTAAATTAATTAATATTTTCTCATCAGGGTTCTCCACTCCTAAAGCAGAGATTGAGTCTTCAGCCATCTCCTTGCTGCGCCTTCTTATTCTCTTATTCTGCGGCCTTTGAGGGAGCAGGACTCAAAGTTCTTTGCAATCTTAAAGTCAGAAACCCTTATTTTTTTTGTTTTGCTACTTTCCTCAGAAACTTCAGATTTATAATAAATATTTTCTCTCTTGATTTGTTATCTCTTTCCATGTTTTAATTTGGGATTGGCAGCATTCTAAAGTGGCCTACAAGATTCCAGAGCAAGGCCTGTGAGTGTGGGATAGTCACTTCCACAAGTAGGTTAAATTTTGTGAGGCTCCTTTGCAGCAGATCAAGAGAGAGACCCCTGCTGGCTTTGGACAGGCAAACAGCCAGGCTGAGAGGGAGCGTACCCTTAGCCGATGGCCAACAAGAAAGCACAAAGTTCTGACTCACAGCTACAAGGAGCTGGATTATGCCCACAACTGACTAACAGCGCAGCCCTGGGCACCTAGATGGCTGAGACCCTGAAGTGGGCCAGGTTAAGCCATGCCTGCACTCCTGACCCAAGGAAACAATGATTCCTGGTGTGGTTTTAAGTCACTACTGTTTCCAGTTCCGTGTACGTATCATGTGAGTTTCATTTTTATGATTATAATCTATTTTTGTTGTCATCAAATTAACAATTTTGCATCAATTATCTTATAATTTATTCTTTTAAACTGTACCTCTTTTCATCTTCCAATTTAAATTGGTACAACAACATCTTCATTTCCGTACAACCATCAGGGAATATTCATATGACTTTTTCCTTTGTTTCCTGGGTTATTTCCTTTCGGGATATGTGTTCATTAGCCTATCGATCGCGTTCTTTCCTCATCACCGCCACCACCCGTCACCCCGCCCCCTGTCCATCTCATGCCCAGTGGTTCAGAATGTGTCTTCTGATTATTTCTTTCTGACTTTTGCCTGTCTTTAAATGGAAACGATGTCTAAAGTGGTAGGATATTGAGTTGGGGAAGCCCAGAGTTTTACCTTGGGTTTTGTTCATTAGATTTTGTACTGATAGAAACGACGTTGCCAAATCTATTTTATTCTCTCCCATGAATGAGCATGTCTTAATGTTGGCATTCAGTAGTTTAATGCATTCTATCTCCAACACAAAAGGCTCGCTGCTGTTGAGTGAAAGAACCATACTTCTCAGATTTCTGTTCTTTAGATATCATTACTTCCTCCAATTGGAGGCCTCAGACACTTGGTGGGTATGTTAAGTCTGTACTTAAAATTAATGGCTATTACGGATTTTGTTTCTAAGTCTGTCTTTAATTACCTAATATAAAGAGGCAAACCTGTGAAGCAGCGTGTGAGTGTTTCATATAAAAAATTCTGAAGGACAGATTTCCTCTTATTTCTTGGATACTCTGATTTATCGTTTTACCTGATCTCTAAAGGAATTTGCAAAGTAGTGCTTGTTATTATTTTTACCCACAGCAGCATCATTTAAATTCTAGTTATATAGGCTTGTAAAACAAAGTTGTAAAACCACGATGGGGAATGATCTCCCCAATGGTGTAACTAAACTAATAAAATAATTTGGGCAGGGATGAGCAATTACTATCCATGCAGTGTAAACTCAACTCACATGTGCAGCACCACCGGGGCAAGGGAATGATGAGAGGGTTGAGAGGGCAGTGGGGGTCATGTGTCATAGTCTGGTGCACAGAGACGTTGTCTACCCACTGTCCCAGGAGCCCACGGTGCAATGTCTTCATTCCAACTCATTGGGATTAAAAATAGAACAATATCTCATGCAAAAACAGGGTGTTCTTTTCAAAGGCATTGGAAAAATATTTTGGGACAAAGAATGAATGTATTCTTTGGCAATATTTACAAATGGCATAGACTTATTTGCATAAAATCTAACCAGTGTATGTTTTATGTTGCATTAGCTAAATTACAATTGTTTCCATACTAAGTGAAGCACCAAGGTTATTCCGGTTAACAACTTTCAAAAACATTTACTTAAGGGACAGTATTAGTTGTTAGGAATAAAAAGTGAGTAAACCCCAGTCTCTGCCTAAAAAGCATATTATTTTAAGGCTAAAGATGGTCGAGTACCAGGCTTATAGAGTCTATTTATTCATTCTTTTATTCAATAATTATTTGGTATCTACTATGTGCAAATGACCATCTATAATTTAGTACATGCAAAAATCCTATGACTATGTGTATGTGTTTCATATATCTACTGTTTAAATAAATTTACACATATTACTTAATATTATATAAGAATGATTTGCATTATTAGTCTTTGAAGTCATCACCATTATCTGTAAGTTCCCAGTAATTACTCATAAAGTCCTTGTGACATGTCATAGCACCTTTCTGAAAGCTACTTCTATCATATCCATGTTCTGCTTAACTCTTTTTTTTTTTAAAGATTTTATTTTTATTTTTAGAGAGAGGGGAAGGGAGGGAGACAGAGAGGGACAGAAACAGCAATGTGCGGTTGCCTCTCACATGGCCCTCACTAGGGACCTGGCCTGCAACCCAGGCATGTGCCCTGACTGGGAATCGAACCGGGACTGTTTGGTTCCCAGCCCGCGCTCAATCCACTGAGCTATGCCAGCCAGGGCTTGCTTAACTCTTAAGACACAGCTCAATAGTCACCTCCTCCACCCCACTGATCCAATTGGAATAATCTACTTGAAACAAGCAAACATAAATGGCAAAGAGTGAGAATTATGATTATTGTATGTGCAGTTCACTGAAACAGCAATGTGGTATACTAAGGAAACAGGCATCATCTCTCTATCCTCAAAAATTCAGTCATTCTTTAACAACAAAATGGATGTATTTAAATAATGTGTGTGTGTATAATATTGACTAACTCTTTGCGGTGTTTGGTTAAATATAAATGACCTGATCTTAAACACTTTTGGCTTCTAGTTTTCATGGTCTTAGTAAACATATCCTCGAAAATGGGGGGAAAAAGAGAGAGCGAGGATATTCAGAACTTGATGCAAACTTGGGCAGATAGCTCCCTAGTCCAAATTCTTACCTAACTATCACAGAGGGGATAGGGGCTGCCCAGGAAACACAGAGCCAGTTAGATAGGATCAAGAAAGCTACATTTCCCCCACATAAAGTGATAGCTATAAATTCTGGCCCCGCTATATTATTTTTTAGTCAATTTCCTGAACAGACTACATTCCCCTTGGGCCCCTTGGCATATCATTTAGGCCTCATTCCATACTTTGAAAAGTTGATTGTTAGTATTCTTTAGTTTTAAATATTTTTCAGTATCCCATCTGACTTGCTTTTTAGCACATTAATGTTTTAGAAATGAGTATTGAATTTCCAACGATAAGCATACTTTGTCTTTTTTGTTACTCTTTTTCTGCTGGCCAGTGAGGTCTGGCTTCCCAGAAGGAACTGTGTGGACCGGTCATGTTGGCATTTGGTAAAGGACCGAAGGTGGTTTCTGATATTCATGGTGTCTTCCTCTGAGATAGTCCTGGGTGTACATTATGCCTCTTGACTGCAGGGAATTCTCAGTCATGTATTTGGTAGCTGCCAAGTTACCTTACATTGAAAGTAACTTTTCTGTCATTATTAGGGTTTTTGGTCAAAAACGGGAAAATCCAGCATGTGCTCAGTCTGTCATCCTACAAGCAGACATTAGGAAAATTGTTTCAGCCCGCAGCAAGCAGAGGTTGTCTTCTTGTTGCCTTCACACCAGCGAATGACAGACAGCTTGGCAGGGTGTAAAATTCTTAGAGCACATTTTTCTCTAAAACCTCTCTGCATGTTGCAGAAACCTGGCATCTAATCTCCTGATCAATTTTTGATCATTTATAAATAGTCTCTTTTCTTAATGCTTGCAGTTTTGTTCTCTTGATGTCAAGACATTTTTTGTGCTTTTTTTTTGTAGGTGTAAAGGTCTGTAAATTAAAAAAAAAAATAAGTTCACCATTGTTTTTTGGTTGAAATGTCAACAACTAAAAGGGACTTGTTAATATTTTTAAAATCAGCTGGATTTTTGGACATTTTGTTTTACCTTTTACTATATTATTACAAATTTTAAAAATTAATATTGCTCAATTGTTAATTGCATATTAGCTACATTGTCAATATAATATAAAATAACCCAGTTCATACTATTCCATAATTTTTCCTTTACTTATTTTTTGTAATGCAAATTTTATCACTGAACCTTTTTCATTGTTTGATTTTTGTCTGGCATGTTATTATTCCATTGTCTTTATTTAATTACATGAATATTTTATTTTAGTTGCATCTACTGAAATCAGCACAGAGTTTCCATTTAAGATTTCCTTTTTGACTAACTTTATCAACTATGCCCAGTCTCTCTAGTCTGTATGATCAGAAGAGGGAGCAGAAAGCCACTATTATAGGCAAGTCAGTAACCAGTTAGATCCGGGTACATCAGATCAGTGGTTGCCTCTTACTTAGGCTAAGAATATGATTTTGCTGATGTTGAGTTTGGCTATCAGTAAGGTGTTGCTTTAAACAGAAAGAATGAGCGCATACTTAGGTTGTATAATCCCTTCTGAATGATGATATAAGCTGAAGAATTCTAGGATTGTAGCACAGCAAAAACGAAGCAAATTGAAGTAAGCATGATCACCCTTGCACAGCTGTCTTGATACCTGCTGCACATTGCCCTTAGGGACCCTGAGAAAACTGGGGAAACTGAACTGGGACAGGCCCAGTGTATTCCCATTCTCTGTGGCCATACAGATTAAGCTTCCTTTCTAGATTCTTGATGAAATAAATTGGGGTGTAAATCTAATTCACAAATGAGCAGCTTGTATCTAGCCACATTCATATTTTTGACTAATCATTCTCTTTATACCACATGGGTTCAGCCAAGAAAAGTGGCCTATTTATCTGGACATGTATTAGAAAAGTAAAACAAGCAAACAAAAAAACTAACATCATTTCCTTGCTTCTCTGCCTAACTCTTGCTCACAATTATAGATCAGTTAGTAGTCCTTGTAATCCAGGAATTTGTTGTGTTGAGAGATGGAACTAACCACGTACATGTATTTGATAACTTCTTCAAGACCATGGCAGTGCGCAGTCCCTTAGGGAGTGTCTGTTGGGAGACACACTTGAGGAGGTGAGCTGTGAACAGGCTTAAAGCAAAAGGAGTGTGGCGCATGGAGTCCATGCCACCACTGTTAGAAAAAAATTATTCTGACACTTATTGAAACAGTAAGAAAGTCTTAAATCAGAATTATCACAATGGAGGTTAAGACTATTACAATAGGAGAGGGAGATGGGGCTCGATTATGAATAAAAGAAGAGCAACTAGGGGCTTACAGCCAATGAGCAGAATGAGTGGGTCAGTGGACAGGAAATTGCTAAGAGTAGACAAAAGGGTATGGGGTTTCTTGCCAAACCAACCTAATGGCATTGTTGCTGAAGGCAGGTCAGGGTGATCAGAAGGAAATGGTGGGGGGTGGGGAGTTTGATCAGATATGGAAGGGGATCAGATGTCAAGGCTTCCTTTTCCTGCTCTTTGGTAATTGCCATCCATGCATATGATGCTAGTGTAGCTTCTGCTGGATGCCCCAGAACTACCAAGTGCTGATGTCTGCAACTCCTGGTCTGTGCAGTTGTGTCTTCGATAGTAGTACTCTGTGCTGCAAACTGGAGCCTGGACGCTCAACTGCAGTTCCTCAATCCTGGGAGCCAGCGGGACTCTTCCCAGGTCACTCCGCCCTTTACTGTGGTTTGATGAGTCTTCTAAGGCAATAAGCTAGGACACTTACAGGACTGACTTCATTTGTTTTCCATGTTGGAGGGATCAGTGTTTTGCATTGCCCACCTGCCAGCATCTTGAAACTAGTGTGCCTTATATTGCGTGTGTGTGTGTGTGTAGAAATGGCTAATTCAGATACCTATCACTTCATCTTACCTGGTAGAAGTTTCCATTTCTTTTAGGATAGTAAAATTTTAAAGTTTTTTTTACCTTAGTTTTTAACCTTAGTAAAATGTATTTTTGTTAATGATATGAGGCAGAAATCTAATATATTTTTCCATGTGAATAAACCATCGTTGGAGCACATTAGTATTTCATTCTCATTATATAACACTGGCACCTGATATGTTATAGCTAACTTAAATCTACAGGAGTCACTCACATATTTTATTATATCTTTAAGTAAATTTAAATGAAGTGTTGAGCTAGTAAATGTATCTTTTCCATAAAATATCTGGGATGAAATTAAGGATCATAACAGTTAAGTTACCTGGCCAAGATTATAGTGAATTAAGTGACTGAATTGGGACTATAATTCATATGGAAGAGCTCTGACCCAAACATTTGTCACTCCATTAATCGCTTTGCTCAGTACCCCTAATCTCATTGATGAACTAGTTTCTCCCTTAATAGAAAACTCTTTAAGAGTGTGATCAGCTCTTAAAAGCAGGAAACACTCCTTTGATCAAGGGAATTTACTTCTAAGCCTTACAATATATTTATTACCTTGTGCCATATTTTCTCACTTTTTAATTTATCGTATTCAGTGTATTGTATCCCTTCATTAAATGACAGATAATTACCTTATAACAAAATAAGTTTACCACTTGGATAACTCAGCTCACTAATGATGGTTATGGCTGCTGCTTTCAAGTTCAGTCTTTGAATTATAACGGGTACTAAATTAATATATTCAAGATTTATTTTTAAAACAAAGGCTTATTAAACATGGTTTAGAAATTACATACAAAATCTTGACTTTTAAATTTTTATTGCATCTACATGTGTGTGTTGTATGCTGACATCGATATAACTGTCTATGTTTATACATACTCATAAATAAATAGCCAAAGGTATATCAAACACATGTAAACAAATTAAAAAATTAGCATTGCAATAATTGTATCACATGTAGCAGAATCCTATTATGTGCCATCTTCTGCATGTGACATATTTAAACATGGACTCTATTTATACACTTCAATTTTATTAGGCAAGTTCTACTTTTCTATTTTACATACATGAAACTAAGAAACATTAAGCTAACTGATGTCACACAGTCAAAAAATGCCATTGTGGAGATTCAAGCTCCTTCTTACTGGACTTTGCAAATCATGCCACTCTCGTTCTCCTGGACTCCAAGGTCATAACACGGTTGTTCATTGCAACAAGTTGTGTGTGGAGTACTAGCAGGGATGTCCTAATAGCTGGTGCAGTTTGTGACCCCATTCACTTGTGTCCATAGTAGTCCCTGTCCTGTTGTCTGCTCGAGCTCAGGCAGATTATCTCTGCACTGAGACAGCATCACTTTTTCAACAACGTTTGAACGTTATTTTTGTATCTCCCTATGCCCCAGTGTAATAAGTGAGTTATGATGGACTTTCTAATGATGATCAGCCTATAGATCATGTAGATCTACTTCTGACGTTATCTCCCAAGAACAAATGTTAAGTTTCCTTCTATGACCAAAACAAACATGCACAAAAAGAATGTGCTGGGTCTTAGTGACTAGATCTTAGACCTGAGTGAGTGGCGATATGCTACAAAAGCAGGGACACTTAAAACTACCAGGACATTCCTAAGATGGTTACGCGATTGAGGAGCCCATCTATAGGTAGAATCATAGAAAGAACTGGGATATCTGGGCATATTATTGACTCAGGGAAGCATTAGACATACTTCCAAATCTCAGAATGGTTGTCACATGGATAAGAAAGTACAGTGTGCCATGTCATCCCATCAATCCCACATGGAGAGATAGTATAGGAAGCAAGCATTGCTATAGTACTATAGCCCTGAGCTCTCCCTGCCCCTCGAGATGGTCACACGGAAGCTGGATAACCAAACGTCAATCAGAATCGTGAGTCCAGGGGTCTGTACTTTTTAAAGAGCTGAGTTAGTAAGTGTTTTTCGCTCCTTTCTAACTCTGGTATTCTGTGATTTTAAAGAAAGGAGACTTTTCCATTCGTCATTTTCTTTTTATATTCATCCACAAATTGCAAGACAGAATTTATCTGTACTATGGGAGTCAGATTGCATTTCCTTTAAAATTAAATCCTGAGAGTCTTCAACTTTCTACACATGAGAAACACATTGAGTCTAAACCATCTGGACATTACCTCCAGTGTAGTGGGCATGAGTAGGTCAGATGCGTATAGTAGTTGTCTTGGCAAATGTAAGACAAAGGTGTTGGAGAAAATAGAGATGTGATTCTGACCCATAGTCTGAACTTGAAACGGGTTAGAAATGAATGACATGTTCAAGCAACTTTGAGACCCTCTGGCTTTTGTGAAAGTCATTTTCCTGGAGCCCTGCCTTCTGATAATACCATTCTCCTGCATTCCCCTCGTTTCCAAGGTTTCCTTTCTTCAGAATGTTTTCATTGCCTCTCATTATTCAGGTACTCATACCTTGGATTTTAGAAACTGTTATTGGCCTGTGTGACTCTCATTTATCTCGAGGTGCTCAGCTTGCACTCTCCCTTTTCATTTTGTTTTCTGCCTGCTTGCGGTAAAGACCTCCTTATAGATTTCCATCGACTGGGGACAGTGATCTGAGGTGAGCTTCCGTTTGCAGGGCACTTCTCAGGTGCCACCTGGACCCCTGGGTGACAAGGATAAGATAATATATGTCACCTTAAGGATAAATGAAATACAGTTCACAAAACTTTAAAGTATACCTGGCATTAGCAGAAAGGCATGTGTTCGCTCTCTACTGTCTGTCTACTCCAATAGATCGTAAGTTCCCATTAGAGAGGGTGGGCCTTAATTTTTTCTGTATTTTTAATACTTTGGTTTGAATTTTCCCAGGAGAATTTCAAAGTTCTGACAATCATCCCATCCTGAGAGAGACGAATCTTTGCTGTGCTTCAAAGGCTAAATGGAATGATAATGACCAGCTATTGGGATTATGATGTAAAGGGTTACTTTTTGGAAGAGAGTTACAAAGGGCAAAGAAAATCTTATTTCATTTATTTATGTTTTCGGAACCAGCTTTCTTAGGGAAACAAAGGAACCAATTTTGTTTCCCTCTCTCTTTTCCCTTGCCTTCCCCTCACTCTGTCCCCTTTCACTATTGGAGTGGTAACCACTCCCAAGGATGGGGAGCTCCTATCAAGGGACAGGATTACTGAAAAACTCCTACTAGGTGCTGATCCATCTCTCTCCTGGCTGACTGGCTGGCTCGCATCCTTTAGAATGGGTTTCACCTCCTAAAAAGACTAATCATTTAAAAAATAAATAAACATCTATTTCTCATTACAATGAGAAGGTATTAATTACAGGTTTTATTACATGGTATAATAAGTTCTTATTTTTGAATGGAAGCACTCAAAAGTGCTTTATTTTTCAAAATTTACATGATAAATTTAGAAATAGAGAAAGAGAACTAGGAATAAATACTGTGTTTTCAGCTTGGTCAGCTCCCAAAACACACTGAGATGATAGTAATACAAATCACTGTGAAATAAACAGAATAAGAGAATTTGAATGTGCCCTTTGGAAAGCATCTGGGATTAGTGCAAAAGTGGGAATAAGAAACATAAAACCTTGGTCCAAAAGGGTGACATAACCGTGGTCTAACCTGACATTGAACTGTAAATGCCCTGCCCCACGTGATGGATGAGGAAGGGCATGGTTGCAGAAATATGGAGAAATGGAAGTTCACTTGGACTGTTTCCATGATCGCTCTGAGTGAAGAGACTCCTGGCAGGCAATGTAAAGATCGTCATCGGGATTATAAGAGATGGGCATTTGCCCTTCTAGGTTATATGAACAAGCCTAAGCCAGGAACTGGGCATAATAAGAAAACACTTCCCATGAAAGCAATGATTGTATGTGGAACCAAAAGAGAAGTCCAGTCCATCTTGCTGAAAAGGGGCTACCTAGTGGAGGAGAAAGGAAAAGGGGGCTCATTTTCATTCCTATAGAAATGGAAACAGCGTTGATTTAGCAGCCAGCCATTACTCTTCCTGGTCATGAATGACTCAGTGGGTGAGTCAGGCTGAACCCAAAAGAGGCCAATTACGGTGGCAATAGCCAGACACACCAGGACCTGGCAGGACAGTGCAGGGACTGGGCTGCTGTGAAAGCCTCAGAGTTCATTTGTGGACACGGACTCTAGCTTCAGAGGCTGCGGAACTTAATTTCAGAAGTCAGTGATTTTAGCAAGCTGTGAAAACCAGCTTTGGTCCAAGGGTCACATAAAAGCAGAGAGCATGTAGCATTGACCAGAACCGGGATCACAGTAGCCAAAGTGCGCTCAGATGAGTCAGGAGAGAGACACAGGGCTGAGAGCAGACCGTGGTCCCAGCGCCCGGTGCAGAGTAATGAACAGTTAATGCCACACCAAATCCATGTCATCTTTGTTCATCATTGTTGATTTTTACCCCCGGTGTGATGTTTTATGACATTATTTTTCTAAAAGTAAAGAGCAGATGAAACATACATTTTAAGGGAATTTAAGGAATCTAAAATTAATTTCAGAGTTTTTAAAGGCTATTTCAAATATGTCAATCATATATTTATATACAAGCACACAGAATTCTAGACTGGGCCGTTCACCCTGTTTTTATATTCAAAGAAATAGTTTTTATATTAAGAATAAAGACTTATCCAGAATGTAACCCAGAGAGAGAAAGAGAGGGAGAGGGAGAGGCAGAGAGAGGGCATTTTCTGTATTTTTGTGATTCATAAACATATTAGTGTTTTTGTGATTCATATAATGTTACTAACCTCTTCTGGCCTGTTCTTCTTTATAAAAACCACTCCTACCATGCGGCTCACTGAGTTGCTGTGAGATAGATAATGGGGGAATGTAAACTGTGGCTATAAAATGTTAATGCACGACCCTTTCAAGGATCTGAGTCTGTCAGGAGTGCTAAAAGCCTATAAGGTACATAGGGGCCAGGGACCCACACGGCTTAGAGCACAGGGCCAGCCCACTTGCGCCTGCCTGGCAGCGAGCCCGACTTCTGGATAATGCTCAAAAAGCTGTGTTCTTCATTAGTTTCCTACCTCTGCCTTCCTTTAAAAACTATATTTATGAGTTTGTCTCTGTTGTGCTTGTTAGTTCAGGTTGTTCATTAGATTCCACATATGCGTGAACTCATATGGTATTTGTCTTTCTCAGACTGGCTTATTTCACTTAGCATAATGTTCTCCAGGTCCATCTGTGCTGTCACAAATAGTAAAATTTTCCTCTTTTTTATAGCCAAATAGTATTCCATTGTGTAAATGCCCCCCCCCCCAGTTGTTTTATCTATTCATCTATTGATGGACACTTGGGCTGACAGCTGGGGCGGGCGGTTAGGGGGTGGAGGGATTGAGCAAAAAGGAAAAAAGACTCCTGAACATGGACAATGATTATTCCTAAGGGGAGGAGGTATAAGGGGACTGAATGGGAAGAGGAAAAAATACAGTAAAGATTAAATTAAGAAATAGTTATATTTGATTTATTATTTCTTCCTCCTCCCCAATGACTTTATCTTAATAATAAGGGGGGATAATACTAATAAAGTGCTATTCTCTTTTGACTAGTTTTTGAATTTTTCTTCGCTATTTTATTGAAAACCACGTCAAGTGTCTGTGTTTACAATAAAAACTCATGAATACTCAGATTTCATCATTTTTGGCATTCTCGCAGTGAACAGTTTAGTGTCTTAATAGGGGCCATAAACTGCCAGTGATTTTGAGATTGAGAATATGGACATTATAAATTGGACTGCATAAAAACTCACAAAGCTGGTGAGCTATAACTTCCTTTTGTGGAAAATTTTCGGATTAAGTGAGAGTGGAAAGCATAAGAAATTGACCAATTAAAGCATCTTTCAATGTTAACACTGAAAGAGCTTTTAGAGAATAGTTAATGCAGTTAATTGCCATTTTTCTCACCATTTTCTTTACAAAGCTAATATATTATAGGGAAGGAACTGCAAACTTTGAATTCAGAACAATAAAAATTTGACGCTTCGTTCCATTATGTGTCAGATGTTTGACTTTGGACAAATCATTTACCCCTCCGATTTTTAAATCTCTCATACTTGGAAAGGAAAAAAAATGAAGCTTAATTTTCAAGCTTTTATAAAGACTATTAATACCTCTCACATATAATTATATTCGTCTTTGGTACAGTGACAGAGACTAACTAGCTTTCGTGATTAATCATGGAACTATTACTTGGGCGGTAGTGTAACAAACCCTGAGCTACACATAATGGCTAATAGCTTCCAGGGTTCTTTCCATAGACAACAACTATTTGCTATAAGGTGCGTAAGAGGCATACTAACCGCAGCACCTTTCTTGACTCGTGCTCCACAGTAGGCACCATGCTAATCATTTCACATCTATTAGCTCATTTTATTCTAAAACATGTCCTTGCTATAGACAATACTATCATCAGCCATGGTTTAGAGATAAATAAACAGGCTCAGAGAGATGAAGGAAGTTACTGATGGTTACTAGCAAGTGGCAAGCCAAAATTCAACCTCTGATTTCTGACATCAGCACCCACATTCAAAAGCACTGAACAATACTACCTGCTGAAACATCTGTCTGGATTAAAGCAGAATATAAATCTCTATAGAGGACACAGAGTTTGCGTGACCTAAGTAATGTGTTTATTATTGCTTCCTGTGTTATGGGAAGGTTTGCAAAAGATCAAAGTATTTTCGTTGTGTACAATAACCTTTGGAATTTGGAAGGTGCAAAATAATTGAAAGATTATTTTGGCTACTTAGTTGTCAACATCAACATCATATTCATCATCAGATTTAGGGGGATTTATGTTGATGCAAAATAGCTTTGCTGTGAATGTAGTCTAAGGATATAGCTGAAAGAGATGATTATAAATTTAATATCATATTAAGAAATATACATATGCAAATATTAGGCTAAAGAATTCTCTAACAGTTTCCTAAATTGTCCTTTTCTATAAAAAATATGGATTATTTTTAGCATGATATATGGCTATGAATAAAAAAGCTACTTAATTTTAATTTCAATTTTTAAACTTATGATTCACTGAATTACATTTCACTGACTTTGCATTTTCAAGTGTAAAGTTCTGGTTCATAAATGATAACATGGCACAATACATTTGTAATAATGACTATAATTTTATATCCATGGCATTTTGGTTGTTTGCTTCATACACATTTTGTGGATGTATTCTTATGACTACTCTTATTGTAGTGTTTTTGCAGTTTTCGGATATGTAAAGACCTAAGTATAACCAGGTGAACTTTCTTGCTTCAAAATCCTTCAGTTTAAAAAATCTATGCACTGCTTTTCAATGTTCCTCATGGGGTTCCCAGGGAGCCAGCTCAGAGACGGAGGTCAATGTGGAGAAAGTTTACTAGGGAGGACTCCAGCCATCCACAGCTGCTGGAGAAAGGGAAAGCCTGAAGCTGGAAGTCAGGGATCCTTCCCTCTCTCAGTAGACAGAGAAGGACTCTGTGAAGCAGTAACAAGGATTCAGGAAACCTTACAGGAATTCTGGAGCCAGGAGGGCCCTGAAGAATTGTGCTGACTTAGCACCAGGTGATTGGCCCTCTGTATCTCTTTCAACCAGTCACTGAATGCAGGCTGCTTATAGGAAGGGATAGTGGCCTTTTTGAGGTGGTTCCCCTCAGTTGGGGCAGTTGCCCCAAGGGCCACGTGCTGGGTGTTGCTCAGAGAGCCATTGGCAGGTAGGCCTCAGTTGTCAGCTTTCCTTAGAGATTGCCTCAGCTGGAGAACCAGCTAGTCCAAGGCCATGGTATGCTCCCACGTGGCCTATGTACAATTATTGACCATTGTGGGAGTATCAATATCAAATCCTTGACCCTTTTCTATGAACTAACTGGATTGCATCACCCAGCCGAACTTACATGTGGAAGCCTTAACCCCCATAGGTCTGTATTGGAGATAAGGGATTTAAGGAGGGAGTTAAGGTTAAATGAGTTCACATGGTCAAAGTCCTGATCAGGTAGAACGTGTGTCCTTATAAAAAAGGAAGAGACACCAAAGCTGACTTTTTGTGCCAGGTGAGGACAAAGTGAGAAGGTGGCCTTCCACAGCCAGGAAGAGAGTCCTCTCTGGAAAGCAAGCCCTGTTAGAGCCTTGATCGCTGACTTTTCAGCCTCCAGAACTGTGAAAAACTTAAATTCCCAATGTTCGAGCTACCCAGGCTCGATAATATTTTTGAAGCAGCGTAAGCTCTGATCCTATTTCCAAGGGAGCCCAATTTTTGATTTGTGAAACTGGAAGGGATATAAGAAAGCAGCCACTGAGATGGCTCTGTCAGCAGGGCTGGTGGTAGGAGAGGCTGCCATAGAACCGGGCTACTGTTGGAGGTGGGTGTGGCAGGACCACCACCATAATGGAGGGCTGAGTTTGAGGGGCAGCTGGGTGGCTTGACCTACAGATATGAATAATAAAATATGACATCCCTGGGAAAAAAATATATGGGTAGCCAAGAAGGTATAACTCAATCTTTACAATAAAGAGAAATCAAAGGTAGATAGTAAAGAGGTTGAAAGTCATCATCCCCGCCCAAAAAAGAGTTAAGATCTCTTTGTAAGTGTCAAAATTTGAGTAAGCTTTCCAACTCAGGTAGGGTTGATTTAAGAAGCTGAGTCACAGGTGGAGAAAGCCTGAAACATCACGAATGCACTCTTAGTGCTTGCCTACAATGGAGCTATGGCCATTTAGTTGATTAATCATTCTAGATAAACAGGAATATTGCAAATTTATCAACACTGTTGAACTCTGGAACAAAGTTGATCAAAGTAGTCACTTCCCTATTAGAATGGGGAACTTTCGAGTCGAGTCATAAATGAAGTTCTGTCCCATGTCTGGCTCACAGTGGGTCCATTGAATTCTGGGCCCACCCTCTGGTTATTTATACAATCCCCAAATAGACATATGTGTTCATTAGCATAAGCACCAAAGTAGCTCCTTAGTTTGGGGGATTAAGGTTATGATATTGAAGAAGGCCAAGTGGAAACCTCTAAATGTTTCTTCCCCATTTTAGCTAAGATAAAAAATGAAAAACAATACCACATCTCAGATTAAATGGCAGAAATCAGTATTGCCTTTAAAGACCTGGAAAATGTGGGAGTTGTGTTTCTTTTCATATCCCCATGAATTTTAACAGTCCCTGAAAAACAAACAAACAAACAAAACAGATGGAACCACAACCAGGAGGGAATAGGATTGTGTTCCCACAGACAATCATAGTTAGTAGCCCCGATTATCCCTGCTGTGTCCAGATGTGGTGTCCGGGCCACAGCAGGGTGTGACCTTCAATATATGGACTTCAGCCAAAGATGTGGCAAATGCATTCCATCCCTAACAGAAAAGGGGATTAAAAACTGTGTTTTTATTGAACCGAGAGTAGTAGGCACTACAAGTTGGCTCCAGTTGTCTGTTAAGTGTCCTGAATTTTGTCATACCATAGCCTAGAAAGATCTGGACCACCTGGTAGTCCCTTAACACAACACTGTGTGCATCATTTCAATGAAATCATATATTCAGACCAAATGAGCCAGAAGTGACTAGCATGTTGGAGGCCCTGATAAGACCTTTGTCCTCCAGAGGGTTAGATATGAGTGCTACCAAGATGAAAGGGCCCACCACCTCAGTAGACAGTTTAGAGGGGGCAGATGTCTGAGGTGCATGAGAGTATCCTCCAAAAGTAAAAGCCAACTTATTGTACCCTGTACTCCCCAGAAAAAGAGAGGGGACACAATTCCTGGTAGGTTGTTTTCAGTTTCTGAGGCAGGATATTATACAAGGACTGTCCAGAAGGTATCCAGCCATGTAATATGACATATAGAGACGTTTATTGAAGAAGATATGAGAAACATTTCTTTCTAAGGTCCTGGAGCAAGACCATGAGAACTGCAGTAGAGATTATATGCATTTGAAAAATAGCCCTCGGCATGCTTTAAGGTGCTGCTGGAACAAGAGCCTGATCATGTGTCATCAAATGACCAGGGACAACACAGCTGTAAATGGCCATCACAGGTGGGTTTGGTGAGCCCCCCAAGTTTATAAGGTCAGGTGATCCCACCAACCACGTAGATAAAAGGGCCCCGCTACCAGACTTCAGTCTGTGTTGACCACCCCAGAGTTGGTACGACAGATTCATATGTCGGGTAACCGTGGAAGCTGTCTGTGTGTCCAAGAGAGTGAATTTCCACTTACCAAGACTGGTCAGTGACTAGCATCGCCCCATGTCCACCCCGCCTGGAGCAAAGACCAACTCTGGTCCCCTACATGGCATTATCTTTCAAAAGGAACAGTGGCTTAGGAAACCTGGCAAGTTTTTTATGTGGGACATTTGCTATCTTAGCAGAACCAGCATTTTACATATCCTGGGCATGGCTTTGCCTTTCTTGTCCCCTGGGCCTCAGCTAGCACCACAGTCTGAGGACTCGCAGAGCTTTTGTTTCAAAAGAATGTGAGTACAGACCGTATCGCTTCAGCCTGAATGATTCTTTTGGTAGCCGCAGAGGTGTGGAAGTGGGGCCACGACGTGGACTCTGCTGCTTATATCAGCTGCCATTCTGCACAGAGGCTGCGGGCTCCTAGAAAGTCGGATAAGGCTGTGAAAAGCTCAGGAGAAGCACTGGCTTATAAGCAGTGCTTTGTGACAGGGGGCGATGCCTTCCAGGGTGTGGTGTAGTCTTTGTTTTCCCAACTCTATTAAAGTGTGATGGCCATTAATATATATTTAAGGCATACTACCATATCAAACTAATTAGCATAAACATTACCTCACATAGTTACAATGATTGCGTGTGTGTGCATCGTGAGATCTCTCTTGACAAAGAGCAGGTGTAAGACGTACCATATTTTGCCATGTATAATGTGCACTTTTGCCCAGAATTTTGAGGGAATAATAAGGATGCTCATTATACATGGGTAGTACTAACTCCATATCTATATAAATGTTTTTAATTCTTTTAAAAATTTCTTTTATCTGTCCTCGTGTTTTATAATTAGCTATTACATAAAATTTCATGTACCATAATGTTCAAAAAAATGCTAAAATTCCTTTACAATACAAAAAAAGGTATCTAAATATAAACATATAAATAATTGAGTTTAAAAATTAAAATGAAAGATTTTTTTCCTGAAAGCTTGGGTCACAAACATGGGTACACATTATACATAGCAAAATACTGTATCAGTATATAATATATGTATTATTTGAAATACAAAGATAAGGCGAAATTATTTATATATTTAGTTAGTTGGCATGGATATAATTTAGGAGTGATATATCTGGGTGTTTATAATAAAGTATCTTTTTAATTTCTAATATTAAGTAAAACACACATTCGCACACTTGATTTATTTGGCAATAACATCAGGTGCAGGAGAGTGCCGTGCAATCTTATTAAGGGTTCCGCTTTGGGCAGGGGTTAATTGCAATGATACAGTTGCAGAGTTTCCAAGCTGTACACCATCGGTCATCGGAATCATGTGATCTAATCTCAATAGTTTCCTTAACAGGAGCCAAACTCAACTTCGAGGTAATGTCCTCACTCCAGAGCAGTTCTATTTCCTCTCTTACCTCTTTTGCTCCATAAGAAAATGCAGAAGGAGGAAATATTCAGTTTGCTGAGATTGTTTTTCTTAAAACCGACTCTGGTTCCAATCAAGCTGGATTTCTGGGTTGTTCTGCTGTGACTGAGTTTTTTAATTGACTTGAAGGAAAAAATTGCTATTCTTAGGAGCTACCTCATAACAGCAATATCTTACTTGCCTTCCCAGCTTTCTAAATGCCTCATCAATAGTTAATGTTCTTTCCAGATTGTTCCATAAAACAGGTCAGGTTTTATGAGAAAAGCTGCTCAATACATGTTCCAACAAAAGAATGGTTTATATCCTCTATTTTTGTGAGTGGGTTTGGTTCTTCTGCAGATATATTTTCCACGTAAAGACAACTGGCTCTAACAGTCCCCACCCCTCCTGATACTTCAGGGGCTGTGTGGTCCACTGCTTGGTTGCCTTCCCTCTTGTTCTTCACTAGGTCTCTGAAAAATAGCCCTTGGTATTTTCATCATGATTCCTGGACGTTACCCGTCGCGAATTCTGGCCAGCAGGATTCGTATGCCATGGCTGCGTGTAAATAATTTTACACATAATTTTACAATGGACTAGAAATTCCGGGACCACACGTCCCCTCCATTATCATCTTGGAGAGGCCCCAAACCTGAGTGTCAACTGGCCTTTTATTGCCATTTCTTGGGCACTTTACATATGAATGGTCTTCATTAACTATGCATGAACTGTAGATTTACATTAGGTGGTAGACACCCAAGATAGCACATCAAGAGGATAGATATGCAAATGGAAAGACAATAGGCTTGGGCTGAACTCTGGTCTGAGAAAGCTAGACATGCATTAGCATAAGTCCTTTTGACCCAGGGAGAGAGAGATTTTTAGCAAGAGCAAGGTTTTATTTTAAATCTAAGGAACATGCTAGCCTGATTTCCCCACAGGAAATTCTGCTTCCACGAACATGGGTCCATGCATGCTGGCTTACGTTCCACGAGAGACTTTGCTCCTTGACACGTGTGAACACGCAGGGCTACAATTCCCCACTGTGGATCTATGAATTTCCCTTAATTACCAGGCTGTGTGGATCTCACTTGTGAGTACAGAAATTGTGTGAGCCGAACAGGATCAATTATGTATTGAGTCTTTGTCGGGCACTATGTGCGACAAATTATTTTATTGAAATTTCATGACAAGCTTAAAAGGATTTAAACAGCCGAAATAATTTTACATGTGAGGAAACTGACAGAGTTTAAGACAATCACAAAGAAATGATCAATAAGGTTGTTTCATTGTATCCAAAGCACGCATTCATCTATTCACTTATTTGTGACGGAGACGTTTATGGAACACTTACAGTGTATCCGACAGTCTGCTAGTTGCTGTGTAAGAAATATGAAAGTAAAGTGTATATCAGGGCCCTCAGAGAAATTACTCTCTCTTATTTAAGGGAGACTCTTAATCAATTAGATTATGAGAGAGAAAGGAAATGCAGAGAAGGATGAGAAGAAAAAATGCACTGTATCCTGAGGAACTTTGATTTAAGTCATATGTAGGATAAACACTAAGAAGAATATACAAAAGGACTTGAAGTGGAAAGGCTCAGAGAGTGTGGCTTCACGGGAGCCAACGTGAGATTAGTCAAAAAGGTGATCAGCAGGTGAGATGCTGGAGAGATGGAAGGGAAAATATGATCAAGATTTGAAATCAAGGAGCTTGTAGGCCAGGTGGCTAGAAGTTCAGTAGAAATTCAAGGATTTGTGAAGAGGAGAGATGATGGAAGCTATGGTGGAACACTGAATACAAGTAGCTGCGGCTGTTGTTTGAATACTGTCTGTGTTTTAAGAAGAAAAGATTACACTGATCTGAAAACGCCTTTGAGAAGGACAGGGGACACGGAGAGGCAGCAGATAGAGGCTAATAGAACAGAGCAAAGTGAGTTCTTTGTAAAGGCGGGATGACAGAAGACCAGACCACAAGTCTTGGTTGGGAGAATAGAGCTCTCTCCCTCCGCTAAAATAAGATGAAGGGGCAGATGCGAATCCATGCTAGATGTGAGGATTCAGAGAAAAGCCCACCAGAGCAAAGAAAGGAAAGATGCTGGGTAAGACATTCACAGAGATTAAGTCATTGAAGAAGCACTTTGAAAGAACAGACTAACAAGTTTACTAAAAAAGAATTGGATGGGAAAACTCTAAATCAGGGTTGGAGCAAGATCATAGATTTTTAATGACAACAACCAGTGTGGTTATATGATGTATTTTTTTTCCAAGATGCCTAATGCTCAGAGGTCTCAGGGTGGGTGGAATTTTAAAGTGTCCATGAGGTAAAGGGCAGTGAAAGAAGGCACAGGCCATGGAGACATATTGGCTAGAATGCGGGGTTTACCTCAAAATCGCCGACAGAGCTACTTAAGAAAGAGACACGGTGTGCACCACCTATGGTCCACCCTGTGGATGAGAAGTTCTTATTCTGTAAGTAAGGAGTCTTAAGCAAATCTATAATTAAAAAAACAAAAAAGAAAGTCATCTAATTTAATAACCATTAAAAAATTATAGCTACAACTATTTTGACAAGTTTTGTTTTATGAACATATTTCAAAGAATGATATACACTGACCAGAAGCACAAGAATAGTTTCTATGAATACATTAGGAACCAAATGTTCATATACTTCTCACAAAAAAGAATAGAATTGAGCTACCCTCTGTTAATATAGTTTGCTCTGAACGTACCAGTTGTCTCAGCATTTATATAGGTATTATTTTCTCAATTAGGAATATGGTCTGCAGAGAAGAGTAATCTGAAGAAGGCAAAAATATTATTTTCCATTACATGTAACTTTAAAGGAGATTGCAACATATTAATAAAAATGCTTAAAATACTAAAACTATATGGAAAAATGTACTTGCTCAATAAAGTACCAATAACATGCAATTAATGATGACAGAACAGCTAAGACACTGATTACAATATGCTGAACATGTTCCAGGAGCATTACTTTGATATCATTACTATTTTATAAACAATGTAAAGTTTATTTTTAACTTGCTTTGTAGTGGATACATTTTTATTTACTTAAAATTAGTTTTGGGTATACAAATAATGACTTAATAAATATATCATTTTAATTGTTTTTTGTTATCTTTAATTCTGAAAATGTCCCGGATTTGAGATGACATTATATGGTCCCCTGACCCTGCATGGCACTGAGGAGTTTCGAATTGGCAATAGAGAATGGTTGAAAAGCTCTGTCCACCATGCTGCTCAGTGATCTCTGTGCTGGGAGAGAACTTTGGTCTGTGCTTGGGTAAAGGAAGAGAACCAAATCAGACCATTGAGGGATTATAACAGACAGGAATGTCCTACCTTACACTTTTGGTGTTGTTGCTGAAATTTTAAAAGAAGAGCACTCCAAGGAATTTTTTAAAAATACATTATATGCCTCAGTTAGAGAAGCATCCTAATTTTTTTTGCTTTGAAAAATCTTTAAAGACACTTTTTATGTTTTGCACTGAAAGTCAGCTAGATTTGTTTCTTTAGTGGATGCTATAAATAAATCATTTTGGACAAAGGAAAGTCTTCTAGCTGAACTTCACTTTATTCTGAACTTGCAAATTGAGGGCATATTGAATTTTTACAAATCAAACAATGGTAAATCATCCAGGGAGTAGCATTTTTTTGAAAAAAATGGAATATTTTTATAATGGAAAGAATCTCTGTAGTGTGAATTACAACCCATAACGTGCTTTGTAAATTCAGATTTACAAAGTTTTTTACCAACAGAGTGTATCAGTACTCACAAATGAGCGTCTTTCTAGAATCTGTATGTTTTTAACTCCCTTAGGAAGGAAGGAGAAATGGCTGTCAGTTCATTACTTCAGAGTCGCTCGTCTGAGCAGCCACGGTATTAAGTGTCTGAGAGGAGAATAGACTCCTCATGCTGAGGACAGATAATGATGAGTAAGGCCTAGTATTTATTGCTCAGTGGTTCACACAGTAAACAAGGAAGCCACACAGGCCATGAAAGTCCCTCTAAGTTGTTCTGGGTAAGTGCAGCCGTAGCTAGAAGGGAAGGAAGACGAGGGAATTCATGTGGCTGAATTCATCAATTTCGGATGGGAAAGAGTCTCGTGGAGGACATGAAATATAAGTAGTGTTGCCAGATGAAATACAGAAGGCGTAGTTAACTTTGAAATTCAAATCAAATAAATGCTCTTTGTATCAGTGTGTTCCATACCAGAATTAAGACTTCCTTGTATTAAAAGTTATTTGTGGCCACAAAAGTATCTATCAACAGGCTTACAAGGGCAGACGATTTGAATCGGGGACTTGGAGCGACCTTAACTTTTCTACTCATTTCATTTAGAATCTCATCTTCAGCGGTCACCGTGGGGGACTGCTAACTCACACGGTGTCTTTGAATAAACAAAAAGATACATATGCCGGGTGGACATTTTGAGATACAGACATATGCCCGCCCCCAGATCCCAGGTAAACAATGGGCAAAAGAAAGACAAGGTGTATTTTGGCCCCTTCACCCTCATGGGCAAGCCTGTTTGTGGGAACCACCTGCTGTACCCCTGTCCCTGCCAGTCAAGCCTTGTTGGGTCTAAGCTTTCCCTAATGACACCCTTCTCTATCTATTCCCATTGAAGCCGAGAGACAAAGAGGATGGGTGGGGTGAGTAATTACAGAGGAATAGCATTAGCTTACAGAAGAAGCCAGAATGAATGCGCACACACACACACACACAACCACAAGTGGTGAATTGTCCCCCCCGCCCCCTCAAAAAAGTTTATTTTCACATGGCAGTTTTCAAGTGGCAGGAGAGATGACTGGCCACGCAAAGATCATACTGCTGGGAATGGGGATGATTAGCACAGGCAGGAGCGTTTGGGAAGTGGAAATAGAAAGATAGAAAGAAAGGCTTCACAGCGCTGCACCCCTTCTCTTCCTTTCCTGCGACTGCTTTCATGAGTCTTCTAGCCCAGAGCTCAGGGGGTTACAAAGCGATCCCCTGCTCCGCACCAGGGTAACCTCCCACGGGCTCTACGTGGAAACAAGGAATATTGAGGATTCTGTCTTTCCAGTGAGTTTTTTTTTTAATTTTATTTTTTTTGTTCCATTACAGTTATTTGCATCCTCTCCCCTCCCCTCCTCCCTTCCCCTTCAGCCCCACCTCCCCCCGTAGCCTCCCTCCTCCCCCTTAGTTCTGTCCATGTGTCCTCTACAGTGATTCCTGAAAACCCTTCTCCCCATTGTCCCCTCCCCCCCTCCCCTGTCTATTGTTTGTCTTTCCGGTGAGTTTTAAAAAGAGAGAGAAGATCACATGTGTAAAGATTTTATGAAAAAATCAGAAAACAGCCAACCAAGACAGTCATGGAAGGAAACAGAACTGTTAGCATTACCAGGAATGAGAAGCTTCTGGTAAAAGGACATTGTTTATTTCCTTCCCTCCATTTGAAGCCTCTGTCTCTCAGCCCACTCTCTTCTTTGAAATAAACTGTCGCTGGGACCCGTGGGCAGTTCGGTGGATGAAGGCAGAGGGAGGAGGAAGGCAGAGTGGACGGAGGTTGCAGACGGGCCCTCAGGGAAACCCGAATCTGCACAAGTGTGCTGCCTCGCTGGCAGGTCCATCATTTGTGCTGCCGGGACGAAACCAATCAGCAGAAGTCCGTTCCTCCGTGAGCACGGGCTGATGTTCCGCTGTGCTTCTCGCAATCAGTGTCATGAAAAAGAGAAGGGTACTCACCTTTGCCAGTGACCTTTGAAAGGGAAACTTGATAAATGTGGCCCCGAGACGGACAAGGATAAATCAACCCATCCCTGACTTGATTAGTAGTACATGCTTTCTAGTCACTTAATGGCTCATAATTGCCTGTTTGAAAGAATGAATAGAATCATCTTGGTAATATACAAATTTAGAATGCAACTTCCTGAAAGGAACTGCTGTATTAAAAAATGATGACAAATTGGTTTTAGAAAAAGAAAGGCCTAATGAGAGTGTGGGAAGTCTATTACGTTCAGCTATTAACTGAAGGATAGCGCTGTTTGCAAGGAACCGCAGCTTAACTTCCCTGCCTTCCCAGACAACGTTGTGCTGAAGGAGGATGGAGGGCGGTGTGAGCATTTCCCTCAATCTGGCAAGTTCTAGCTGAGTGACAGTTCACACAGTTTCCTCGGTGAGAGTACACTCGTTTCTCACCAGAAACGGTGGCAAGCCAAGGTGCTCTCAGCTTCTTTGAAGGAGAGACCACGGCTGAGAGACTCAGTCTACAGTGTCACTTAGTAAGCCAAAACTTCAACCAATGTCATCCCAATACATTTAACAAATATTTCTTTAAATTAAGGAACTGGGGATTTACAATGATAAAAGACATTTTTAGAGAATCAAAATATTACAGTAGTTAAGATCGTGGGCCTGAGAGTTAGAAGTCCTAGGTTCCAGTTCTGAACATGCTCACTAGCAGGTATAATTTTGAAACAGTCGACCTATTTGTGCCTCAATTGTATTATCTATAAAATGGCATAATAATACCTCATGGGTAAGACAATGTTGGAATGCAATTCACACCATATAAGTATTTGTTGATATTCAGAACAGCTCCTAGGTATCCTAATTGATGTGTGTGAGACAATTCTATAACTTGTCATAAAAATGAAAGAAAGCCATCTAGTTGTCTGGCAATTTGTGTTTCTTAGTTTTGTCTGCTCCAATATTGTCATTGTTGGTTTTTACCTCCTCAAAACGAGCCATCTTGGAAAACTGAAATAGCTCGGCATGCCGGTTGCTTGACAGTAGAACCGTATCTCCCGTATGCTTAGCACAGCTTTTCTCTTTGCACACGTATCTCGTACCCTCCTTCCTTTGTGTTTTCCTGGGCTCGTGCTTACAATGGCAACAGAGGGAGCGGTACCTATTTTAAGAACCGAGGCTCAGGATACCCAAGTTCTGCTTTTTCTGGGCTTGTATCTATAGTCACTATAGTTCCATCCACATGTTTCCTTGTGTGAAATCAGATTAACAACTCCCTGCCCTGCTTATTTTGGTGAGTTTTTATGAAGGCACAGAAGTGAAATTGCTTTGAAAAATGTGCAATAATAAATAAATAAAGTAGATAAACCTAGAGACTCTATTTAGTCATAAACACTCAAATAAATGCAGTTTTGCTGTAAGTAGAAAGATGTGTATAAAAATTGTGTGGTTTGAGGAAAATAGAATGAAATTTAAAGTGTACATTAAAGGACAGATAACACAGTATGTATCACTCTGAGTGTTTCTCTAGTATAGCTACCATATTAGTATCATTATATTGTGGTTAAAATAGATGAAGAATATGGAAAATAATTTTAGGAAGCAATTTTTAAGAACATCATGTATACAATTTCTGTTCAAATCACTTTCAATATATTCATTAAACAATTAACAGATACCAAGGTCCTCCTCTTTGCAAGTTGATATAAGAAAATGAAGTAGACAAAAGAGAATATATTGGAAGAAAATACTAAGTTACAGGCATGGAGTGAGGTTCTTAGCATTTGTTATCTTATACATTCTTAAAATAATGCTAATATATATTATTATTTCAATTCTATAGATAAAAAAACTAGATTGGAGAAGTCCTGTAGTTTGCCCACTGTCCCAGAGTTAATTCCAAGCAGAGGCTGGATTCAAACCCAGCTTTCCATAGAGGCAAATGAGACACCTATTTCCACCCATAACATGAGATCCAGGCTTCTGTGGATGACTCTTTAGTGGAATGAGCATTGACAACGTGCATTAAATAACTAACCAGGATAGCATGAGTTATGGCAAAGAAATAAAGTACTTCAGAGGCTTTAGGGCTTTGCAAACAGTAAAAGCGAGTAAGAAATATGGATGTTAATAGTCATAAGGGCCAAGAATATGCACATGTTAATTGACAAGACTACTCAGAGGAATGGCCAGACATGCCAGTCGTGACGGGGTTTGAAATACAGCTTGTGAGTAGGGTACGAAGACTAAATATCCATGGAGAGTTGAAACATTTCCCCCGGGTGTTAGAGGCATAGAAGTGAGAAAGATCAGAATGTCCAAGGGATGCCTTATTTGATGACATCCTATTTGAAGTTTCATTGAAAGTGACACTCACCGCCATGACAAAAAGTTTGCTTAATACGTTTCCTCTGCATAGTAATCTTCAGAGTCAGCAAAAATTAGTCATCATAACATCTGTTATCAACATATTAGGGTTTTTCCATCTAAAAACTCTGGTCTGCCCTGGGCAGTGTGCTCAATGCATTGAGTGCCAGCCTGCAAACCAAAAGTTCTCCAGTTCGATTCCCAGTCAGGGCACATGCCTGGGCTGTGGGCCAGGCCTCCAGTTGTGGGGGTGTGAGAGGCAACCGATTGATGTATCTCATGCACATCGATGTTTCTCTCCCCCTTTCTCCTTCCCTTCCCTACTCTCTAAAATTAAATAAATAAAATCTAAAAAAAAATCTGTTCTGCTTCAGTGAGTAAGGAAAAGGGGCACTCGCCTCTCATGGAACATATGCAATGACAAGATGCACTTGTAGACAAATCAAAGGGTCACTGAAGTCCCACAAGTTGCCCTTGCAGAAAGACACTGGATTTGAACTTAGAACACTGGGGAGATGCGAGCTTCAGCCCTAATAACTATGTTTGACCCTAGAGACGGCGTTTAGCATCCACATTTTTCTAGCTTAAAAATGAATACTAAGACTAACTAATTCAGCACATAGTTTATAGTAGGCCTGAAGGCTAAATCTGGCTCTCTGTCTGTTTTTTGCAAATAACTGTTTCTTTCTTTACAGAAACACTTAATAGTTTGCACATTGTCTGTCGCTGTTCTCCCGCTTCAGCAGCAGACTGGAGCAGTCGTTACAGACGGGACAGCACCTGCAAAACCCAAAGTGTTTACTCTCTGGGTCTTTCCAGCCGGTGTTGGCCGACCCCTGGTCTGTAGCCCAGAACTCATGTATTCCTCAGGACAGCACTGTGAGGCGGCCGCGGTTACTAGCCACCTTTTACAAATGAGCCTGGAGATGTTTGGTTTGTGGCCAAAGCTACAAAGCCATGGAGCAGAGGAGTCGATATGAAAATGACTGGGACAAGAAAGAAAAGGGTACTATTATACTACGTGGGAAAGTCCACCATAAAGTGTGAAAAATTCATGAATCTGCTCTTGAGAGGCACGGTGCCCCTAGAAACTAAGTTTTGAAGCTAGGTAAATGCGTAATTTCTCCTGTGAAAATCAAAGCAAGAAAGCACGGTACCCTGCGCGTCACAAGTAAGGGGGCTGCTGCTGCGGGCCTCCCAGTCTCCACTTGCACTGTACCTTTACCTGCCTCCATCAGGGTATTAACACCGCGTTGTGTTTTCCTTCCTTGCCAAAGCGCCTTCTTCTACACTGAACTGTGAGTCTCTCAGAAGGAATGGGCATTGCTTAATGGCACCTGTGTCCCCAGATTTTTTTTCTCAGTTTTTGGCACAAAGAAAGAGTTAGTAAATATTCATCACCTAGATGACCAGTTTCTGAAGCACAAAGGTAGTAGATCTTGCTCTACGCATTCCTTGCTAGGCCACATTACAGAGAAAAACTGGCCTTTTCCATTCCAATATTTTTAGGAAGTAAAGAATGGTGCCTCGTTGGTAGCTTCTATGTGATCGCGGGCCTGAGATTTATTGCCGTGTTGGGTAGTCCGCTTATCATAGTCACTTCTGTTCCTCCTTGTTAGAATCAAGTGTAGTCGAGATGAAACATGTCTCTATTATGAGATTCAGAAACATATTATATTACTTCTTCAAAGATACTTCTAAATCATCCAGAAATGTGCGACCAATCAGAATGCTTAATCTCTGAACTCTGGCTCTTTTCACTGGGGAAGAAAATGAACACATGCCAAGGGTTGGTGGAGGTTCTGTAATGCTTCCCCTGTGAACATTTGCTGAAACGGCTCCTCCTTCATCACCTGAGGTGTCTTAACTCACTCAAGAGTGACTACTCTTTCCTATGCCCTAAGGTCTTTGGCTGATAGGTATTTTCTGGTCCGTGGCACATTAGTCGGTGCCAGCGAGGTATCCTTGTCCAGTCCCAGCCGGGCCTCCATCTCCAAATGGGGGCTGTGGCTCCTTCCCAGATTCGTTAGAAAGATGAATGGAAGGAGCAAGTGTAAGGCCTCTGGGTGAGTACCAGGGAAAGTATCGTTCACAGTGAATGCTGGTTCCCTTCATCGCTTTCTTTCTTTTTTATCAAGGATGAGTACTGCAGTTTAATTAGTAACATAAATATTTTTCTTTCCAAAGAAATGAGACAAAAGGAAAGAAATACACACACACACACACACATTTATATATATAATTATGCATATGTATATCAATTTCCATTAGTCATGGCTTTCTCAGACCAGGCTTATTATACTCAAATTCTTACTCTAGTCTATAACTAGCCCTGTAATCTCAGTTGCTATTGAGGAAAATTTCATGATAGGCATTCAGCAATTGTTGCCTGTTGGTTTATTAATATATTTAAAGTATTACTGATTTTCTCAAGCTGAGGCTTTTTTATTGTTTTCTATACATTTTTATCTCATAGCAAAATTGTTTTATTTGTTCCTGACACATGTGTATTAAGCACTGTGCCAGGAACTGGAGATGCAAAATGATTGTATAATTGTTGACCTCAAGACGTATGAGAGGTAGTCACCTCAAATACCTTTTGGACAGTAGCTGAAGTCAGTTTAGATAAGAATATAAATAACTGAATGATGATATAGGCTACTTTCTAGACAAAACAAGGATTTTTTTAAAGAAATGTATGAGGCAATGATAGCATAGAGGACATAATAAAATAATTTTCCTGAGTGAATATAGGAAGGCTTGAAAATTTGTAGGCTTTTGCTCTGAGCCTTTTTCTTTAGTTGTACATATCTAAAGATGGAGTTCTGAGAAGAGGAAAAAACATAAGCAAAATCCATGATGTATAAAAATGCTACTGGGTTTGAACAAGGGGTTTGGCGTCGCTGTGAAATAGAGATCGGCGGTTGAGGGGAAAGCATCAGCACTGACCAGGCAGGCAGGGTATTTGTTTGTGTAGCCAGTGAAGGTAAGCCTTGCCCCGTTCCCAGGGCTTGTTTTCGTCATTCCAGACAGTGTTGGGGCATGATTCTGTTTGCGTGGTGGAGAGATATTTCAATAACAAAAAGCAGTTAGTAACAGGTATTTGGAAGATTTGAGGATAGAAGCAGTGTGATTGGGGTTGATATGTTTGCAGCAACCTGGGTAAGAGTCACTGCCGACCTGCAGGGAATAACGGTGACTGCGGGAGATAGATGTCTGCAGTCCTGGATCAGCGCGTGTGTGTGTGCGCGCGTGCGCGTGTGTGTGTGATTTTTTTTAACAAAAAAATAATGGTTTAATGTTGTAAATAAATTTTCAAATAAAGTATATTTGTCTTCATGAAAGTATATTATAGTATTATGCTTTTTGTTTATGAAATTTTTCAGCTTTACAAATTAATGTTTTATTGTTGTTCAAATACAGTTGCCTCCATTCCTCCCTGAACAAACACTGATAGAACTTATTTCCTAATTAGATACTGGGGGGTAAAAAACTAAGGTCAACCTTCTGTTCATGTCCTCATTAGTACCAAAGACCCTATCTACTAAAGGAATAAAATAAACCCCTTTGATTTTTTTTTTAACTTTCTTAATTTAACTCTCCTGTTTTTATGTAAGACCATGCTCAGAAACTTGCTTTCGGTTTTAAGATGCAAATTTTTTGCATCCCCAATATCCTAATTAAGGGCAAATTAATGCTTTATGCAGTAATTTATGGTATGCATCCTTGTGGTCAAAGGTAGTGAAAGCTTGAGCGCTTTCTGTAGTGCTTTAAACATGTGTTCAATGTTACTCATTATTTCATTCAATGGATATTTAATATTATTGTTTAAGGAATGGTAATTCTATTCTAACGAAACCGGTTACACTGCCCCACCCAATTTAAAGCTCCATTTATTCATGGGACTAATCAAGGAAAATCACAATGGCATATGATTGTTAGCATTTTCAAAGTACTTTACAAACATTAATTCGTTTCTATCATCAGCCTTAAAAATAACACTTTGAGAACTATGAAACCATATACTTTTCCGTTGGAAGTAACTCTAATAGTGTAGTAATTCATTCACCTAGTTCATATACTTGGTGACTGTGAGACCTTAAACTAGGGCAGACCCAGTTCTATACTCTGATCTTTTTATTCATCATGCAGCCTCTTCGTAGTGACAGCTTGTCTGTTGATAATTCTTTCTTAGGATTATTAACTGAAAATGCCATTTGGCTCGTCTGATAATACTTAATCACAAATTTAAATTCATGGACTTATCTTTACAGTGTTGATGTTCTTAAAACTTTTGATGAATGTGTCTAACTTCATTGCACTGATATAATTTGACATGAAGTACATATTGGAGTCCTAACGTCACCACAGTGCAGCGGTGAAAAATGGGGAAATGCTGAGAGGAACTTCTACTAATGCACAATATTAAGCAACGTTGGGCTCAAAAAAGAAGAAACTCTTTGGATTGGCTTAAGGAAAGTGTAATTCATCTAAACATCTGTCCTTGTTTCAAAGAAAATACAGAGCAGCTCGGGAGAGACAGTTTGGAATTCCACAGACTAATTTTTCACCTTTCATTCAAAATCTATTAATTTCAAAAATTACTTCTAAAAGATGATTGACTCAGAGGAATTAAAATTTTTCTGTAAGAAAAATGCTTGGTAAACTTGGTTTCAAAGAAATAGTTGTATTTTCAGCATGTAGGTATGTAACATTTGTATCCTAAACTTAGAGTAAAAGGATTGTGCCTCTTATTTTTATAATAATTGCAATAAGACCACAACATCAGGCATTTGGTTCATATTAACAAATGCTCAATATGTGGGTGATGTTACACAACTAAGTTTCTGGAACAACCACTTTTTCATTCCATTTCCTACATACACATTCACACTCAAGCACAATACTATCAATGAAAGCTGATGCACAGATTTATCTAAAATGTCACATCCAGTTCAGCTCAATAAGCAATTCCTATATGAAACTGAAAATGCCCAGTGGTCATCTACAGAAGGAACAGGAAACACCCATAGACAAGGGCAAACTCTAATCTCATCTTAACCTAGAAAAATAGGCTTTGTGAGGGCTAAGGAAAATCCCAAAACACCCTTGGAATCTTTTCCTGTTTAGAGTGATCACATGCATTTTCAAAAAGAGCAGCATTATTTTCAAGAAATATAGGCATTATTAATAATGGAAAGCTCCTAATTTTAATGGCTTACACACAAAAAGAAGGAAGAATGGCTAAAGGTTGATATTTAGACCTGAGGATGAAAAGGGAAGAGAACAAGCGATAGAGAGGGAGGATGAAATACAGTTGAATCCTTCAAATTGTTTGTAGCAATGGGCTTCTCTCTCTAGACTGTACTTTCCTTAGCTGAACTGTATTTTTCAGATCTATTTCTGATCCATTTTTCTATGAACTATGATTTTTCTGAAGTTAGCTGTTCTTGTGGTATGTTATTAGGATAAGGATACTACAGGTTATGGAAATATCTGCTCTGATAGAATAATTTTTATTGTAAGTATTGGAGATGAGAGCCTGTGTCGTGAAGCATTTAACTCTACCCCAAAGGAGACCTGACCTTGGTCCTTGGCTCTGGAGAGGTAATCTTTGTTTGCCCAGAAGCCTTGGGGCAGCCAGATAATAACACTGTAATTTAGAACAGGGACTGGCCGTACCTTAGGGTGAGGGCTGGACATGCCAGAAACAGCAATATGATTTAGAGTGTGGCTTTGAGTAATGAAGTGTCAACTGACATAGTGACTGAGATCAACCACATGACATCAATCAATCAATTTGTCATACATACAAAATGGAGTTCCGGTCACAATTCTGCAAGCCAGGCTCACGGGAACTTCCCTGTTTGGCAATATTCTGAGTGGCAGCAGCAGTTCTGTGTCACAACTTCTAGACTCTTCCAATGTTCCTCTTCCTTTGACTGGTCCTAACCTGTATCCTTTCCCTATAATAGACCATAACTGTGAGTGAGTATAACAGCTTGCAGTGGGTTCTGTGAGTCTTTCTAGTGAATTATCAAATTCAAGAATAGTTTAGGGAACCCCTCAAGCTTTAAGTTGGTATCAAAGGTTAGGGTGACCTTGTATGGACACTGCAGTCCCTCAGAACTCTCTAGCTGGCTAATTCTCACAGTTGGCCTAAACTCTCTCCGAGCCACAGTGGAAAGAGTCAACTTTGAGTTCACTCCTATTTAAATGAACAATTTCTTAACACATTATCTGGAAAGTCTAGTAGTATAGGTTATGAGTGATAAAAAGGAGAATAAAAATTAAAAGCAACTCTCTGGGATCTCAAAGTCGAGTGAGAGACAAGCATACACTACAGTTTTAATGCCAGACATATGTTGTGTTACGTGATGAAACGGACAGAGCAGGGAACTGGTTGGGCATTGACAGCTAGACCTGGGTATTGCTAGAATCTGGCCTGGCCCTCCCACCTCAGATGCGGTTTTCTTCTTTTTTTTTTTTAATTTAATTTTTTTGTTGTTCAATTACATTTATTTGCATCCTTTCCCCTCCCCTCCTCCCTTCCCCTCCAGCCTCACCTCCCCCCCCAGCCTCCCTCCTCCCCCTTAGTTCTGTCCATGTGTCCTCTATAGTGATTCCTGAAAACCCTTCTCCCCATTGTCCCCTCCCCCCTCTCCCCTGTCTATTGTTAGACTGTTCTTAATTTCAATGTCTCTGGTTATGTTTTGCTTG